>JAGDQP010005638.1:38974-76871 GCA_022664845.1 Lepisma saccharinum
TTCTTCCTCCTCCTGACACTCAAAATTTCAAAAGGATCCATTCCTATTTGCTATTGCTGTTGTTTACATGCCATTCTGGTGTGTATTTCAATCGACAAACCGTTGCTGGTGTCCCCTTAGGTGCGGAATCGGTACGTGCTTCAAGTAAGATGTACAGGATTCTTTCTTCGTCGGTGGTAACATACAGCGTCTTCTGATTCCAGACCTAGTCCTCGACTTGTCGGCGACAACTGCATTTACAGGTCTATAAAATGCACGGTAGCATATTCTTTGTAAGTAGGGAAGCCATTAGCCATTGTAAGGCGCTGTCTTTCTCTTTTCAAAATTGCTTCCAACGTGCAGCTGGTTGAACTCCTGTCGTTTGTATTCTTGAAGAAATACCAAAAATGATGGGATTCAAAATGAAACAAATAAAAAAGACGGTTTTGATTTAATTAATCCAATTTTCATATAAAAATTCATAGTGACTTAATGACAATAACAAATATGCATAAATACGATGATGTGAACTGTTACAATCTTTGCCTCGACTGGCATATGCTAGGGGAGAGAATAGAGAAGGTAGCGGCCAGGGCTATAACAAAGGTATCATTTTTTGGTGAAACTGAGGGAAGAAACCCTGGGAAATTGTTTCACCAGACCCAGAATAAGCTACAATTCGCGCTTTGGGACTTGTGAGTCTTCACTTGCAGTACACCCCAAAACTAAACATTAAGCATCCGGTTTGAACTTGTAATCGGACACCAGACGATTGACCTAAACACTGGATTGTACGGTTCAAAGCCGGTCGGCTGGCAACACTAATTTAGCAGTTTGTTACCCTTTTTCATCTTCATAAAATGTTATTACTTGATAGGAAGATAAATTGATAAGTGCTCCCAAAGGAATGGAAAACCTCAATAATAGTTCCGATTTACAAAACAGGTGATAAATCGGACAATAATAATTTCCGCAGAATCTCGTTATTTCCAACCTGTTACAAGGTATTAAGTAATATTCTGTTAACACGCCTAAGTGTATACGTAGTTGAAATAGTTGGAGATCACCAATGTGGATTTAGAAGAAATAGATCCACGTTGAACCAGATTTTCGCCTTGAGACAAATTTTGGAGAAGAAATGGGAATACAATGCATGGGACGGTTCACCAGCTATTCATTGATTTTAAGAAAGCATACGATTCTATCAAAAGGGAAAAGTTATACAGCATCCTGATACGATTTGGAATTCCGAAAAACCTGGTTCAACTAGTGAAGACGTGTCTCAGCGACCGCATAAGCAGAGTACGGATAGGTAATAATATGTCAGATAGTTTCAAGATTCGCAACGGATTGAAACAATACGACTACTGTTTAACTTCGCGTTAGAATATGCGATTTTAAAAATCAAAGGGGACAAAAAGGGACTAACATTGAATGGTTTGAATCAACTGTTTGTATACGCGGATGATGTATATTTAATACGGGATGATACAGATGCACTACAAAGCAACACCGATGTCTTAGTAGAAGCGTGCGATGAGATAGGTCTACAGGTAAACATAGATAAAACAAAACACATGATAACAAGCCGAAGCACAGGGAATGAAGGAATTAAAAACATAAGAATTAGGGATGAGGTCATAGAGAAAGTAAACAAATTTAAATACTTGGGAGCATACGTAACAAGCAAAACTGAGGTCACGGAAGAAATAAAAACTCGCTTAGTATCGGGGAACGCATGTTTCTATTCAGTCCAAAAACTTCTAACATCGCAATTAATATCAAGGAATTTGAAATTAAAACTATACAGAACAGTTATTCTGCCGGTAATACTTTTCGGTTGCGAAAGTTGGAGTACGACCCTAGCAGATGAACTTAAATTTCATGTGTTTGAAAATAAGATTTTGAGAAAGATATTCGAGCCAAAACGGGACGAGATGACTGGAGAATGGAGGAGACTACATAATGAAGATCTCCACGAACTGTACGATTCACCAGATGATGTAAAAATAATGAAATCGCGACGACTAAGGTTGGCAGGGCATGTAGCTCGGATGGGGGAAAAACGAAGATTATATATTCTATCCTGGTTGGTAGACCGAATGGAAGGAGACCATTGGGAAGACCGAGACGTCGTTGGGAGGACAATATTACAAGAGATCTTCGAGAAGTAGGTGTTCGTTATGAAAACTGGCTTGATGTTGCCCAGGATAGAATTCAATGGCGAACGTTTGTTGCTGCGGCGATGAACTTGCGAGTTCCATAAGCCATAGAGTTAGTTAGTTAGTTAGATAGGAAGATAGAATAAAAATTAGTGTAACTTGCTTTGTAAAAACTGAAACTTGAAAATGAGAAATTCTTCTGTTCGTTCAGTGCTTCTTTATCGAATTTTAAATTAGTTTTCTACCAATCTTAGTTGTCCTCCAATCTTCCCACACTGTAAAAAGTGAAAACACGAGATGGATGAAAGTTACTCCGCCTTATGGAAAAATAAAATGCGAAAATTAGCGTTTTATTGTATTTACCCTTAAATGTGGATACAGTGTAAACCCTTTAGTGGAAAGTTTGCTTACCTTAACTCCATTTTAAGGTTTAACATTTTCTTTGTAATAACTTAACGTTAACTGAAAATGGGTTGAAACTGGCCAAAGTGATTTGTCGGTGAACGTTCAACTTATTTTACGCTTAAAATTCGGTCATTTTCTGATCGAAATGTAAGTTAAACTTGCAATTGTGAGGTTACGTAGTTTTGTGGATGAAATTAAAGCCTTGGTTGGATATTCTATAATCCAATAACAGAAGTAATGTTACTTGCTTGTCACTGAACACCCCGCCATTTTGAGTGTATATTGCTTTCACATTGTAAACAATAAACATATCACTGGTAGACCGAGGACGGCAAGGATTGCATTGACGGAAAGAGCAATTAAGTTGGGCTCTACACTGTAGCAAACGTATTTGTCCTTTTTTCACGAGACATTCCTCGTAGTAAAAAAAAACATGTTAATGATTAACCTCCTTTGCAGTAAAATCCTAGCTATAAATATCACTCGGAAAACCATGAGCACCAACTGCCTTCGTAGCTAAGTGGCGAGAGCATCTGACTAATGTGTTAGCGGACCCTGGATCGAAACCCAACCCCATTACTTTTTTTCAAAAAAATGATTTTCAAAGAACATTACCTTTTCTTCCTTTCTACTTTCAAAAGATATTCTGCTTCAATGAAATACATTGGAAAAGTCATATATATACGCATTTTGTAATTTTACAGAAAGTAAAACGTGCAACCGAAGACTGGCTGAATGTAAGTTAATCTAAAAAATGGAGGCAGCTCAGCTGACTCCATTATTTGGATGAACGTTGTGTGTCCTATTTTTACAGTGCATTCATTAGAAGAAACAATCCACAGTTGTCCTACATTTTTAACATTACTGTCCTTCACTGGTAAAAAATGGTCTGGTAACCCTGCGTATAATGGATATCACGAGATAGAAAAAGAAAGCGGAGAAATAAATATTTTTTCTAAAATATCTATTAGATATATAACAGATATCGTAGATAAAATATGAACCTGATCTACTTCTATAGTTGTAATTTGGATATTTAATATATGAGATATTCAATAGCTGTACGTTTCATGAAGGATAAAATGAAATAGATAACGAGAAAATCTGTTGTTAAAGCTTTTTGCGCAAACTTGATTAGTTCTCTCCCCTACGTCATCTTGGTTATATTGTGTAGCAGAAAATTTAATTTCTAGATGTAAAAAAATTCCATCAACAAGAATATTTTTGTAAGAGTTCTTTTTCTGTAAAAATCAATACCTGATGTAGCTGTACTATCTGAACCTGTACTAATAACATGAGTAATGTAGAAAATGTTGTTTGTTAATTGTGTATTAAATGAACCAAAAGAACTGGCTCCACTGTGTATAATTAAGTCCACTTTGAAAATAATTAAATCCTTTAATTTTATTGTAAACCTAGGATTTCTGACGCGAGATGGTAGTAGGATAGTTTTGTTTTTGTCAAATAAATTTTTCTTTAAGGAAATTACAATGCTGATCTCAGAGACTTTAAGCTTACAGAGAAGAAATTTCCTAACCGCATATATGTGACTGTTTAAGTGTCCATACTGACCTTTTCATTTTATGATTCGTATATTATTGATCGTTGTAGGAAGTATCCGAACCTACAAGAATAAAGGAATTCCAACAATTCAGAATAGAGAGAATGAAAAATTCGAACTAGCTATTTCTATTTGACAGTACAAGATTTTTAGGTTTGAGTATGTAAGAGATAATATTTATAGAATTATTTACAAGGAAAAGGAAAGAATTCTGTACATTGAGAGATTTGTTAGAATACGGAAAATACACTGTTCGCCATTAAAAATGCAACACCAAGAAGGATAGAGAAGATAGCGGTCATTTGGCAGATACATACCGTACGAAACAAGTAGCAAGTGATTAAACTTAACGCTCTGTGGAATGCATGACAGGGGAACATCGTGTTCAGCCAGGAAAGCTAGGACATCACGTGTCACATGCAGTCGCGCGTTATCCTGCTGGAATGTGGTTCCCGGACCACAACCGGGTCTAACACCTTGTCGATGTACCGTTGGCTAGTCACATGTTCGTCAATGCGTAGGAGACACGAACGGGTACGGAATCCAATGGTACCCCACACCGTAACACCCGGTGACGAACTGACGTGACGTGGCGATGTAAAACACAGGCATCGCCCATCCAAGTGCCACACTACTGCCAGATATGGATGAGGTCATCATGATGCTGTAGTCAGAAGCGGGATTCGTCTGAATAGAGGATGTCCGGCCATTCGGCTCTCCATGCGCGACACCATTGTATCGCTAATAACTATGCTGTGCAGTCAGCAGAAACCGCAGCAATGGGCGCCGTGCAAGTATGCCCCGCTCAGCCAGATGACGTAGAACTGTTCGTGGGTGCACTTAGCGCTGTACAACGTTCGTTAGTGCGTGCGCCATTGTTCGGTACGTGGCTGTTCGATCCGCCAGAGCTATACGCACAAGCCGTCTGTCCGCTGTGACGTAGTAGTTGGGATCCGACATGTCGTTGCCTAGTGGTTCATCGAGTCCATATGCGCTGAACGGTGGACACAGTCCGTGAACTAGAATGTCGTGGAAGGCTGCTGGCGGTATGTCACAATTCTTCCGTTATCAAAGGAAGAAAGCTGCTGGGAGGGATACAGTACCTGACGACGAGGCATATTTCGACCATATACACACACACACGTCACACCAACAGTTGTCTACCACTGCGCTGTAGCTCTCTGCCCTACCTTGATTTCTTTTCCTAGAAGGCATACCCGGCGTCTCTAATGCGTCACGGAACTGTCGTGCTAATCCGATTTTTATCTTTCCATGCTCTGCATAGTCTGAAAATTTTGCATTAATGCGATGTCTCGTTGACGTTGCACTTTTAATGGCGAGCAGTGTAGTTATATATGTAACCTCAATGTTACGTGATAGGTAATTAATGTTACGTGATTCATAGCCTTCAATTTCATGTTGGATAATTCTGCTAATTTTTTCTACACCAAAACGGTTTACACTCAATCTTTTTACTCCTGTGTTAGTGATCCGAAGATCATGGTTTCTTAACAGTTCGTGTTTCTAAGGAGTATGTGTTAAAGTCTGCAAAAGAAAGCGACGTTAATGTATTAAAAATACGTCCAAAGTGAGTAATCCTAGAAAATTTGTTAATCAATTCCTCTTGATTAGAATTGAATTGCACTGATGGTTATATTACGCTAAACTGTAAATGCATTCTAATTCTTTAACAGAAGACGAAGAATGGAACATTTAGTTCATTGTTGTAACTTAAATATTTTTGGCTTTTACTGATTAAAATACAACTAAATAAAATAGTTCACTGAGTCCAAGTAAGGATAGATGCTTCCATTCAATAGATAATTCAAATACCCGATCAACAGTTGATCTGTGGTTTGCTTCCTAATAGAGCAAATGGCTGCTTCGGACGGGATGAACTATTACGTGGAATCCTAGCCTTGATTGAGGTAAATCATCCTATCCGGGACAGAGTGCTAGAGCATAGAGCTAAACAATATATTTGCACGAAAGCGGTCCTTTTCTACCATTTTTTCCTGCATCCACGTGTGGTAGAATACAAAACGTTACCAATGGGTCAGGGACACACACAGTGATGATGAGCTATATACTGTGTTGTCAGTCTATTGTCTCAATTTTTCAAGCACATACATACAGGGTGCCCCTGAAATAATGGGACAAACCCTGCAGGTGATTATTTATATGAAAACAAGAAAGAAGTTCCTTTTGAAGAAATTTCGAAATTTGATTAGTTTAGGAGATACAGACGCTTAAAGTTACAGCAGCATCGTCACAAATGACGTCACATCGCGATAAACAATGACGTTAGTGGCGTCAGTGTAGCAAATCAGAATCGAAGTAGTACCTTATACACCTATTTAAGCTATGTCTGTGATTCGTGAATACAGCTTAGAGGGGATTTATATAATTATCCAATTAAACAATTTAATTTCTTGGCTATAAAATTTTTACGTTGCAAAATTCTGTCTCTATACGGCACTCGTGCCGCGTACTAATTTGATTATGATTTGCTAAACCTACACGGCTTACGTCATTATGTCTTGAGATATAACGTCATTTTGTGTGGATGCCGCCATAACTGTTAGCTCCTGTTGCTTCGAAACTACGCATGTTTCAAAATAATTTCTTTAAGGGATTTTTTTTCTTGTTTTGATGTGAATAATTACCTACCTACGTTTGCGCCATTATTTCAGGGACTTACTGTATATATTTTATAATACAAAACCTTTAGAAAAAATTCGCTAAATATTTGATATGAGGTACGATGTTGTAATATGGACGATGAAAAGCAGGGATTCCGCCAGGATTTTCAGTTTGGGGAGGGCTTAAAGTCAAAATTTGGATGATATAATTAAGAGGAGTTTTGAACGATTTCTATTGATTTTTGACCGCATGTTTGGGATGGGGGTATTGTCGATAATTTTGGAGGGTGACATACCCCTATAGGAGGGTCTGGCGGAATCACTGATGAATAGAAACGTGGAAGGGATTTTGAAATGTTTTAGATGTGGTTGCGGAGAAACAAAATTAGAGTAGAATAGACTGATGGGGGAATATTGGTGGTAATAGGAGAGACTAGGCGTAATAACAAGATACAAGTAATGAGAAAACGTGTTGTTGTTTTTTTGTATGGAACCTAGAAATAATCTGCATAGAAGAACCACAGAAAGAAAAGCAGAGGAAAAACAAAGGAAAGCGGGGAAAGTTATGAAAAGATAACAAAAGGTCTGCAGAATCGAAAAAAATGGAAATAGTCCAGTTAAAACATGACGTAAGACAGATTTTTGTAAAGAAAAGGAGAATGCCATAGAACATAAATAAGAACTAACACTCCGTAACTTACTCCTAATATAAGAAACTCATGCTGCCATCTAACGGTTGTACCAGTTTTACACAATGATTTTTATTTTAGCACACAGGTCAATCCTTGCCGCGAGATGTCAGGGTAAGTTTTCTTTAATACTATACAAAGTGTAATCTCTTATTTTTGTTCTATGTCAGGGGTTTTCAAACTGTGGTACGCGCAAGGTTGTTCGGTGGTACGCCGTAAAGTTTATAAAAAAAAATATTAAAGTTAATATATCGTCTAATTTCAAAAGTGCTCCGAATCCGTAACAAGTATGTATTAAGGTTTTATGGGAGTAACGTCTGTGGTAAATACATAATATTACTTTTCAGTGAGTGTAGAAGCATATTATTATCATCTTACTAGGGTTGTCGGGTCCTACGTTTTTACTTCTTCCGTAACACAATTTCTTCCTTTTGTTTGCTTTCCAACAAAAAAAATCATTTTAAAATTACCGTAAAAATGCAATTGAATGCACAGTGATCAATTTTTATTTAGAAACTATTGGCAATAAATAAAAATACAGTTGGCAATACTGGTTCCGCAAGAAATGCTTCGGGTTTATGACGTGGTTTTAGTTATGTAGATTTGAGTTATTTAAGCGAAATAACTGGTTTTTGTTCATATTTTTCAACTTTACTTTTTATATTGTTGTTTCATCGTATTGTTTATGGTACCATCCAAGCTCTCGATTTTTGTGACCGAGGTAAATCAGAGAAGACCTCAGTCAGTATGGCTGGCACCGGGGATAGATCCCAACACTTTCTGATTAAAAACACGCTACCGAATGTTCTACCTCGTCTGAATAATTCAATATAATTATTCAATTTTAAATATTCGCGTTGAAAATCCCGTAATTTTACTTGGTGGTACGGCTATACTTTGAATTTCGATTTTGTGGTACGTCAATCTAAAAGTTTGGAAACTACTGTTCTATGCCACTGTGCAACAAATTTGACAAGAAATTTGACCGTGTCATTGATTGATTCTTTTATATCTGTTTCAACATAATTCATTTTAAGTTTAATCTTCATTCCAGAATTATTGTAACTAAACCCTTAAATTGCCAATTCATTCACTTCACAATTATAAATAATAATTTGTTGATCATTTAAAACCATGAATTTTTATCCAAATAATTTTTTTAATCTGCCTTTCCCATTTCTTTAGATATATTGTTGACAATAATCATGGATAAAAATGATTATTGTCAGATAATATTCAGCCTCGTCGGTCAGAGGTATTATCTTTGTACCTTCCCACTTTTTCCTTACGCATTTTAAGATTCATTCTTCTCTGAAATATCAATTCATTCATACTTTTAGTTCTTCTGCTTTTCGTGACATAAAAAGAGGCAGAGACGGAGATGGCAAAGTTGTGTTTTTCCTTATTTCTTTTTTTTATATCATTGTCTTCGGTTCGTTAGATATTCAAACAGACAGAACATTGATCAAGGGAATTGAGACAAGGGAAGAAGATGAAATGAAGGACCGGCGGATAGATTTTATGTTTGAGTCTCTTCATTTCTATTTACTGTACTTCTTCCTTTTATTTCGTATATATACAGGGTGCTTCAGTAAATTTCGCCTACCGCAAATAACTCGAAAAAAAAACGTGTCACGGTGCATTTATTGCAGATATTAGAATACAGAATATTCCTGTGTGCTGGACGATGAAAAATAGCAAAAAAGAAATTATTACGGAAATGAATGGGAATCGAACTCTGATTCCGATCTTGTCTAGCAGGTAATGTACCACATACAACCAAAGAAATACCCTATATGCTGGACTCAGCGCTGATGGTTTAGTGCTACAACAGTCGCCCAGCAAATACAGGACTGGATTCGATTCCCGGTCAATCCAATGACTAATTTTGCTGTGAACTTTTAAGCACTTGAAATAATAGTTTACAGGAAATATCTTTTTATTACTGATAAATTCTGTTTTAAAATTAAATATTGTTTTTAAAGACAGGAGTCCATAAGTGATAGTTGTCTTTTCATTTCAGGTAGAGAAGGTACTCGCATTTTGGCACGGATAAACAAGACGACAGTTATATAAGGTATGTGAACATTTGAGTGTTTGTTGTAATATTAAGGTACCTAATGTTATATAGAGTAGGATGTTGCTGGTATTGTTTGGTATGAGCACGTGACTCAGTGAAGAATAATCAATCAAAAACTCTTTCAGATGGAACGCCCACTACCACGTTCTCAAACTAAACCGATATATCGGTATTCTCAGAATGACTATGGATAATTAGATACAGTGATCACCGCGGGTCACCATCACTCGGATATATAATTAGGAGGCAAAACGAACCAAATATTTTTTAAACAAGTTTTCACCAGTTTCACTAAAAACTCGGTTGCTATATTTCCCAACCGAGTGCTTGCTGAGGGACTACATTCCTTCAACTTGTGGCAGGGTTAATCTACACTTACCTCCGTAAGTCATATGCTATAAACTATGCTATATATATATTTTACAAGGATTCGAGTTTTGTAAATACGTGCGCACTTTTAGTTCAGTAAAGTACATAATTTTGAATTTAAAAATTGATCAGTTTAAAATGACTTAACGTTAAAATTAACAAATCAGTTAAAATTGACTTAACGTTCTCAATTACCGAAATCCAACCATTCCCTTCCTTTTCCGCGTGTTATGTAGTGTTGCTCTCGGCTTGCAGTGTCTAGTTTAACGACTACGGTTTATGTGGAATTCCTGACATCACCACAACACTACCACACCGTTAATGTGACAGTATAAAACTCTTCTGAAAAATGCCTGTTTCATCATTCGTTTCAACGCCACTGATTATGATATCATGTTGCTGCGTTTAGCCGAGCAAACTATCCATTTTTGAGGTATTAATGGTGGCTGGTGTGTGTTTAACAGTTGTAATTTGGCTGCTAGATGGAATTGTTACTGAGTGTTAGGCAACCAACATAACTTAAACGTTTACAGGGTGGTGTGCACACAAGGGGATGATCAAATGTTAATGACGTTAAAATGTTATGGGATGCAATTCCTATAATGGGTTGCCCCAGAGCAAATACAGTGTGATTCAGAACTAACAAGTATATTACTTTCCGGAAGTGATTTCTGACATTGAAACAAGAATAAAAAGAGGTTCCTACAAACATCGCTGAAATCCCCGTTCTTTTTGAAGATACAGTGCTTCCACCTTGGAGTCATAGTCGGTACCTACAATGGGAAGAAAATGAAAAAAATCTCATAAAATAAAAAACGATGCATTGAATGAAAATTTTTGTTTGCGGCAATTACTTTCTAATAAGGTGGCGGATTTTTTTTTGTTTAAGGCCTTTAGACAGCTTTGACTCAGGCCATATGGATGATGAAGGGAGAAATGGTGGTATGAAGAAAGTGGGAAGAAATGCGAGAAGCTCAGAAAACCCACTCACACGATGGTTGTCCATCACAAAGCTCACATGGTATGAGATAGGATCGAACCGAGGATCCCAGGGACGAGAGGTGAGTGCTCTATCACTGAGCCACCTTGGCCGTAGATGGTGGATATCAGAAGTTAAAACACGTCATCATTGAGTTGTCAGTGTTTCCAACAATATAGTTAAAAAAATTCGAACGGCATTACATCGTATTATTGGTTCTCTGGCATTTTCTGGTGATGATAAACAAGATACATAAAGCACACCCCGCAGTGTTGCAAACTATGTATAAGTCAAGAGACGAAATAGCCTAGGTTAATACGTAGCTAATAGATTGTATAAGATTCAGAAAACTTTCGTTTCCGGACATGTTGATAGGAATGCTTATGTAACTTGTCAATTATCCGTCGAAGGTGTTCTATCTGGAAATGAAAGTTTTTTGCCATCTTATATAAATTACATATTTTCTTAGCAAATATCATCTCGTGTGTTATCCATACTTTACAACACTGTGATGTGTGTTTTATGTAGTGTGTTGTTGACCATCATCTGGGAATGCCTGATATCCAATAACACAACATGGTGCTACTTAAAAATTTTAAAGTTTATTCAAGGTTGGCAACTGTGACAATCCAATGACATCGTGTTTTCATTTTTCATATCCACTGTCGTCTTAGAAAGAAATTCCCACTAACAATTATTTTTTCATTCAATGCATCGTTTCTGATTTATTTTTAGATCTATTCATTTTCTTCCCACTGTAGGCGCCGACTTTGGGCTCCAAGCTGGAAACGCTGTATCTCCAAAACGAACAATTTCACTCATGTTTATAGGATCCTCTTTTTATTCTTGTTTCAAGGTCAGAAATCACCTCCGGAAAGTTATGTACTTAGGTCTGAAACACGCTGCATTAAAACGTTTTTTAAAAAATCAGTGTATAGGCCTAGAATTCAACGTTATGGTGTATATATATCCGTCTGTCTGTAAAACGTACGAATTCAGCGACAATATCGATATCAATACGACGAGAATTTACTCAATATTATGCAATTGACATAATATTGAACCAGTCATTTAAGAAAGGGTTCAATCACATTTATTGCACTATTTCTTAACCCAATGAAGAAAATGCGCCCCAACCCCGACGGTCCAATTTTTGCCGCCATCGGCCCGGCGTCGGGGGTGTGACAGTCGGGAAAAAGTCACATTTAAAGGCGGTCCACCGGCGGCCCGACGCCAAATGGGCGCGTTAGGCAAAAAATCATGTTGTCTAAGGAGTGATCTAACTAGCTTAAACTGATCCTTGCAGTGTACCAATCACACCAGTACATTTTGTGAAAATGGTTGGCAAAAGGGTGGGAAAGTTTGTTTGCCTCCCTTGTCCCGACTATGAGGTTGGGATTTGGTCGGGATTAAGGAAAATGCCGACCATATCCTAACAAGGCGGGAATATGACGGCAAGAATAGTCGGAAAGAAGGTCTGCGGAAAACAATTGCAATTAAAATCAGTGATAGTCACGATACATCTACAATAGTCATTAATTTCTTCACTATAGAGATTAAAAAATCAATTGCAAATGTCAGTTAGGGTCGTCGGGCTTCACTCGGCACTTGTTTTGAACCCGACTTTACACCGACGGTTGAAATGTGAGCGGCAGCATTTGTATGGGCCAAATTCTGGCCGAGGGCTGTAACTCTTTATATTAAAATATGCTTATTACATTAAAACATATTTATCGCTTAATTTCATTCGTCTTATTACAGAAATCTGTAGTGAAAAATATAAAAAAATACAAAGCAAGGAAAAACAATGAAATTAACTACATTTTTCATGTTCTTGTTTGCATGTTGGAAACATTGAATTTTAAAATATATTTCAACGAACATTTAATTTCGTTAATAAGGCCTTAATCTATGACGTAGATTTAGCTTTGTGTGTGTTTTCTAAGGCGACATATTACACTTATTGAGAAATACAAATTTAATAGTGCAGCGATGATCAAGGTGTTAAAGAAGAAAAACTGCACTTAAGAAAGAGAAAAGGAAAGTATTCTTTATTCTTATTCGTACATGATGGTGAACAACGCGCAGCAACTCCATTCTAGACTACCTGTTACTACAGATACCGTAAAAGAGCAGCAATCGGACAACGTGGATCCATGAATGAGTGGATAAGACGACGAGCTACCAACAAGAAGTGCAGAACGTTCCTCTGTGTTCGAACCGCACAGCAGCCACTAGGATTATTTACTGTTGGAAAATTGACACCGTAAATCATGATGAGAGCAACGGATAAAATGAAACTAACTGTGTGTATACCAATATACAGCATTCATGTTTTGTTTTGACCAACTAAAAACGTTTTTTATAGCCATATGCTGGCCGTCTTAGCAGTGCCGACGGCGACAAATGCGTGGTGCCCGACTGTGACTGTCGGGAAATGGTCGGGGTTTGGGCGGGAAATGATCGGGCCGACGCCGGACAAACTGAGCGTTTTTCTGGAAGGGTTTTGCTGTCTTTGGGGTTATCGGCCCGACGATCGGGAACCGAGTGCGGCTCGACCCTGACATGCGTTCTCCATTGGAAATTTACGCTGTCGTAGTAGGTAAATCCACCATTAAGTATTCTATTACAGGGATGTAATACTAAAATTTTGGGTGGGTATACGCTTCGTTTGTCGTAACTAATCTTTTCCCTTACTATCTCATAAACCTTCGTATTTCATCAGTTTTAGGTGGGTAATGCTTAAAACGCCGTATACCCATACCCTTCATTAGATCCCTGCTAGTACTATAATTTAGTGCAAACTAATTCAGAATCTCTGTGTATGTAAAAGATAATAGTACTTTCTTTCCCCTGTAATTTTTCACTTCGTATAAATAGAAAATAGTCCATTTTTTAAATGACTGTTTCAATTGTTTTTTAAATTTCTTTCTGGGCTGAAATGGCAACTTTAGTCTAAGCCCATTACGTTCGAAGGATAACGTCGCTCGACGATCACTTTTCCGTGGAAAGGATGAAGAAAGTAGCGGCTAGGTTCTTTGTTGAACTAACATCTCGACATTCACTTGGTGAAACTGAAGAAAAGCTTTTAAGAAAGCTTTAGTGAAATATATCCTCCTCCTCCCCCACACACACACGCATAGAGAAGTACCGAGTGTTCGAAAAGTGGCGAATCAAAATTATACCGCCACGTAAGGGACCTCAAAACGTGACAAAAATTACTTTGAAAAGAAAAAAAATATTTTCGGTTCTAGAGTCGTGCAACTCTGTGTCGTCATTTTCACAAATGACATGATACCTCCAGAATAAAACACAAACCATGTCGGTTTAGCATATCACAAATACAACCAACGTTGTACCCAATACATGAAATCAGCGAAGTCTGTGATTAAAGGTTTGCCGCATAGACGTGTTTCCGTACGTAGGAATTTTATTATCAACGAATTACTATGGATTCAATCTTCAATCATAAGTTTTGCTAAAATAGATGTATCGGGCACATCTTTGATTGTGACGTGTTAAACTGACATGGCTTGCCTTATCATTTCTGGAGATATGAAATCGTTTGTAAGGACACAGTCCTAACTTTGCACACCTCTAGCTCCTAAACTATGCATTAGCGAATAGAACGCATGCACGGTAATGCTTAGGACATTGCTCTGTACTTCTGAAAACTTGATCGAAATCATAGGCATTTGCCTTATCAGAGGTGTGGATGATAAAGAAGAAAGACGAAACTTTTGAAATGTGGATGTGAAGAAGAATGGTAATCAAATAAACGGAGAGGGTGATCACTGAAGTATTGAGGAGCTTTACGAGGTTCAAAGCAAAGAGGATTTGGACACATCGTAAGAGAAACTGTTGACAAGAGAACACTAATAAGAGAAAAAGATTTGAAGGAAACAGAGGAAGGAGAAGAACAAGATTTGGAATCTTGAAGAATGTTCGAAGAAGAATGAATTAGCACAAAATGGAGGAGATTTTGAAAGAATTGTTCGATAAACTGACACTTTCAATAGTATTGTAGATTAATAAAGACACATTTTATATTTCAAAATGGTGTAATTTCTTTTTCTTCAGTAATTTTCCCACGTGTGCTGAATTATGTTGGTTTACCAACCTAGAAATCTTTAAATTCCTAGAAATAGAGAAAGAAATGAACAAAGCACGTAAATAAGGATGCAATTACAACACTCTTATAGAGCTACAATATCTCAACCCCGACGTGAATCTCCTTCCTTCCCTCCCATTTCAGTATAATCAAGAAAGAAGCAGGAATTATGATTGGAGAAGGCAACTAGCGCCGCGCTGTCAGCAGTGGGAAAATTCCTTATTGTACTCAGAGATACGGTTTGGTTCTGACAGCGAGATAATTGTGTGTAATCAACTCTGTGGGAATTTCCTTTTATCACGAAAGGGAAAGGAAGAAGGTTTTCACATGAAAGTAGTTCCAACGTCTCCTCGTTCGTCCAACCTTTCTTTTGGCAGCGTCCCTTTCTATATCTCTCTCTTCGTTATACTGTCTCTAGAAATTCTCTTCTTCTTTCTAGAGTTATCACCTCTCCTTGTCTTTTGCATAACACGTGATGATGAGAATAAAAAGACATTTATTTTTCGAACATTCGTCTCTTTACTAACCGCGTTTTTGTGTCTAATAAAGAGTCCATACTCTCCGACCAGGGCTTGATTTCGCTGTTCTTACAGTACGAGAAAGTTTTAATTATAAAACTTTTTTATTTTAAAAAAACAAGTTATCGCTGAAAATCTATTAACAATCACGAAAAGTCCTTGATGGCACACAGCCATCCATTCTATAAAATTGAAGCAATTTGAATTATATAGATAATAGGTTGGCAACGCTGACAACTGATGTGCTTGGAGACGAGGATACCCACGTTATCTTTCTATTGTGTAATGTTTATGAAAAGGTTGGTGCAGATCGGTTTAAACAGAATACTTAAAAAAATGAAATTGAAAACAATTGGATGGCAACGTTGACCCACTGGATTAATCAGGACTGTTTTGGTGAATCTAGGTTAGCTATGACCTTTACAACGACACCTCAAGCACGTCTCTACACATTGTGGTTCATGAGATGTATTTTTGTACACATGTTGGCAACACTGACAGTGGGATACTTGAGGACGCGAAACCACCACAGTATCTTTCCGTGGTGTCGTATAATGTTTACGCCAAGTTTGGTGCTGCTACATATAACGTAGTAGAAACAATTTTAAAAACATTATTTCTTTTAGAAAATAGGTTAGCAACACTGGCGAGTGGGTGTTTGAAGATGTAGACCCTCACAATATTTTTTCTATTGTGTAGAATAATGTTTATGGTGCAGATAGTTATAAAGGAATGGGAACATTTTGAACAGTTGATTTTTTTAAAATAATGGGCTGGCAACACTGAAACTCTGAAACAATGAAGACCGTTCTGGTGGATCTAAGCTACTATAGCCAATGCCTTTCCAATAACATCTGAAGTACATCTTTATACCCTGTGTTTCCTGTAGGTCTTGAGATAGAATTTTGGACACGGATGGATGAACTGAGTTGTATTCAGGGCTGTAGTCGAGGGTATACGGAGGTATACGCCGTATATCCTCTGATTAACCGTACACATTAGCATATACGTTCTGCATAGATGTGTTTCCTATCTACACAGCATTTTCTCACTTTTCGGTGTTCTAGAGTGACCACTACTTTTTGTGTTAAATCAACACAATAAACGTGTTAATATCGTCGATTCAACACAGTGGCTGTGAAAGTATGACACCCTCCTTTGTGTGGAATCTGCATTAATAAAACAAATGCATTATGTTGAATCACCGAAATCAACACCGTTTTTAATTTTACATTAAAAAAACGCGGTGGTCGCCCTGGAAGCATTGAATTAATACAGCCATTTTATGGAGTATAGCCTCCATTTAAAGATTCACAAACTAGATATTCTCAGCGTATACCATGTGAAAATTCTGGGACTGCATCACTGGTTTGTATTATAAGTATTAGTGGTGCAAGGGAGGGGCTTGGGGGGCCCCACCCGGGCCCTAAGTGTCGAGGAGCTCCCCGCTGTTTGATAGGGGAATTATATCGGAAAATTGGGGCAAATTGTCCAATAGGCACTAAACTACTTCGTTAAGATGAAACATGCTATTTCCCGTACACTACGTGAATGTGAAGCATTTAGGACACTTATAAGCCCCTGACCAAGATCCAATCAATATTTCCCCAGTGTTCAGACGGTATTAACTTCACTGTGTTTTTTTGGGGGGAGGGAGGGGAGGGTCGTCCCACTGTGTGTCGGTCTTCACAAGTGAATAATTGCTCGTTAAGATTAGTCAGAAGAGCACCTCGATGGTGATCGTTGACGCCGTGCTATGCTATGCCGTCTCAGGACTCTTACTTATGCGCTTGTCTGTAGCCGGATGGTTGAAAAGCATGACTCTCCTCAATCTTAATCCTCAATCATCAATTTATCATTCATAGGTTATAGCGAGTGAACGGGAAGTTCTCCGTCTTGGCTAGTGAGTAGCTCGCGAGTTCCCCAGTTTTCCGAGAGACTTGGAATTATGGGGAAGTAGGATATTACGGCCAGTAGTAGTAGTCTATGCTCGCGATTGGGTTCGTGAAAGGGCCTCAATCAAATTCTCTTGCTCCGGGTCTCAGATTGCCTTGCGCCGCCACTTTTTCTATAGCTTTGTTACCAAGGGACCTAAAAATGAATATTTAGTAACTAATTAACTTGAGCCAGTCACGATTCTATTACCTGCTAACTAACTAACTCATTGGCTTATAGAACTCGCAAGTTCATTGCCACAGTAACAAACGTTCGCCATTGGATTCTATCCTGGGCAACATCAAGCCAGTTCTTATCAAGAACACCTAATTCTCGAAGATTTCTTCTAATATTGTCCTCCCAACGACGTCTCGGTCTTCCCAATGGTCTCCTTCCATCCAACCTTCCAACTAGGATAGAATATAATCTTAGTTTTTCCACCATCCAAGTTACATGGTTTGCCCACCTTAAATGTCGCGATTTCATTGCAAAGTTTTAAAATTCATAAACATGCAAAGCCCAGCTGGGATTGAACTCAGAACCTGGTGAACTTAGTCTGAACCTGAGACCACACGTTAGAGAGCTTTAATAATGAGAAAATTACTTTTATAGTTTGTTTAACATATCTCCAAAATGTGTTCACTGTTATACGCGGGCATCCGGGCCCAAGGCGCCAAAACTTTGCGGGCGCTATTATTACTACCTAGTACGAGGCATGAGGAGAGATTAACGCTGGTTGGAAACACTGGTCGTGACGGTGATTACATGACAGAAAAGAAAACAACGTGCCGGATAGAAAAGAGCGGGCCTCAAAATACTGTTGGTCATAACAGAGTGTGTTACTAGAGCACCACTGTCAAAACAGTGCTAAACAGAACAGTGCATGCCAAATAACTGGCACTTGAAAACAGAGCTGAACGAAATTCTGTGTATCGTGGAAAGCCCCAACCTCGGTCAGGACGCAGTAACCTTCCGTTCACTCATTCAGAGCCAGTTTAGACCCGTATCATTCATCCAGATCTTAGGGACTGGTCCGAAAATATAGGTGGCTTAGGATTTTTCAACTCAGTAACTACTAGGGCTTGGAAGGTAGTTGAAGTGTCGGTGGAAAGATCTCGACGAGACGATTAAAACCAGTAGATCATAGGGATCCGAGATACAGGCGGGGCGTGGGGGGGGCTATTTTCAACTGATGAAGTTGTAGGGCTAGGAAGGAAGAAAATGTTTTCGTTGTTATTACCGTAGTATTTAACTTACAGTGGAGGGTTATATGGGTACATACATGTAGGTAGACATGTACCATGATATTATTATAATTGGATTTAAGTATTTTAATTTAATAGATATGAAATGAAAGTTATTTGCATGGAAATATTTCTATTGTTTATAATTTTAAAATTAATATTGACAATTAGTGTGTGGAGCATTTTGGTGATGTATGAGGTAACTGGCTTATTACTCTAAACGTCATTTATGAGAGTATGTTCAACCAAATTGTTGATTGGTTTTGAATAAGGTAATTAACTACGACATTATAGGAGAAAATAATATTAATTTACTCAAAAGTATAGATCGAATCATTGTTCAGAAGAAACGTTTTAATATTTAATTGCAGTTAAAGATGTATTTAATTTGCAACAATTAGAACGTTTGTTTTAGTCAGGAAATTAAAGAAATTAAGACTGCAAATAGCAATATCATAGAAAGTTGTTTTTCATATGGATGTAAACAATGATATTGCGTTTTGTATGTAGAACTTGCTATTGATTTTAATAAATCGATTTATCGCGCCTACGGGCTAATTAAATCCTTTATTTCGCGCTTTCGCTGACGTGAGAGACGGTGCATTGCCTTCGTGGCTCTATTATCGTTTCTCATTGAATGCTAACCATGATAAGGACTTTTACGAAAGTTACGATAGTAGTCTCCACTGCTTCCGCTAGGGGGATACGACGACATGAAGCAGATTTGGAGCAGTTTAAGCAACTGGTCCTCGGGATTAGTTTATACCGGAAGCTCGTGTCTTCATTCAAAGATTCACGTTAAGAAACCAATTTTAGTAGCAACCCTGAAAGAGATTGATAGAAATTGCTTACCAGAGAAGTATAGAGGAGGTTTTTCATAGCAAGGCCCGAAAATGTACTTTGCCCAGGGTATCTTGAAAGTTAACCCGTGCCTGGTTACACGTAGAGTATGAAGGTTGTGTTTAAACTGATAACAAGCATTAGGTATCTCGGCTTCATATCTTCTATCAAATCAGAGGCAACGCATTTATGTGCTATCTGACTATAATGTTGTTCATGCTAATTCCTTAACCCTGCAATAGTCGTATGGTGTTTTGTAACGCCAGTACTCGCGTGAGATCTCTCTTGACCCCAGCCAAAACAAAGAGTCACAAATCGAGGCTGTTAGCGAACATAGCTTCAAAATTTCATATCTATGTTCAGAAAGTAATTCAGAAAAATATTCACAAAGGAATTTGAAAAATAAAAAGACATTTTGAATAGTTATCAATTAAATATCATTGTAGTCAACAACACCACACACGAGTACTGCAGGGTTAAATGATCAGTTACTTTTAAAATGCACTGTATATATGTCGACTTCGAAGCCAAGAATACAATTGACATTGACGAATACAAAAAGTATGAGCTAATCTTTTATATATAACCCGAAATATATGTGACAGAAAATTGTCATATTTTGTACAAAGAATTCTTGGACTTTAATGTGTCCATCTACAAAATATGATAAGTTTGTGTCACATATGTTTCGGGTTATATATAAAAGATTAGCTCATACTTTTTGTATTCGTCAATGTCAATTGTTTCCCTTGGATTCTGGACTCCTTATGTATTTTGTATTCAGTTTAGTGAAATATGTAAGATACACATTCTGGAACTATTCCAGATTAGGGTGTGGATCAATCACTTGGTTGCCTCATTCATTCAATTCCAAGCTCTTTTTCTGTTTTGTGTTTGTGATTCGTTAATTTAGTTTTGTTTAGTTCTTTTGTTAAATGGATTAGGTAATTTTGGAATAAATTCATCATGTCAGCCATAAACTGTACTTGTACCGACATATTATGTCTTGTAGAGTTATCTTAGTTAATGAAGCACTGACTGTTTCCTGACATTTCAATCCGAACAAAAACACCAGAGGTGCAAAAAGTGGAGCCAAGTTCTTTAGCCCTAAAAAGGTGTGAAATGGGAGACGGATGAGCCAAGTTCCTTGGTGCCAGCATGTAACAGGAACAAAGGAACTTGGCGCGAGCTGGCAACAGCCTTAAGGTTGGTGGCGGTGGACGTAGTGGGTTTTAGGATCCCCACCACCCTTATAGCTTGAGGATCATGAACCTTGCCTCCTCGCGCCAAGTTCCTTTGTTCCTGTTACATGCTGGCACCAAGGAACTTGGCTCATCCGTCTCCCATTTCACACCTTTTTAGGGCTAAAGAACTTGGCTCCACTTTTTGCACCTCTGGTGTTTTTGTTCGGATTTCACAGCTTTTTGTAGGTGTATAATATATATACTCGCTCTCTCGGCCTCGTTTAGGTCCTCGCCCCCCGTAGCTGGCTGCGGCCCTAACTTCGAGTTTTTGGGTACTTACGCCCCTTTATCGTAACCACTCTCCAGGACACTGTGCTTCCACGTTGCAGATTTTTTCCCATACCCACCACCCGTGGGAATGAAATATTTATTGAAACATAGGGAAGCTTTGCCATATTTATTGTAACCTACTTGTGATGATACAGCAAATTTGCTTCCTGCTGGCGGCCCTAAAATCCACCACCACCAACCCTAAGGCTCGAACATCACCTGATGTTTTGCTCGGATTTCACAGCTTTTTATACGTGTATATATATATATACTAGGTTCGCCTCGCTGGGTGTGCTGCCCCAGAGTTCCGTGTGCGCCCCAACTTCAAATTTTTAGGGTTACGCCCCCTTTATTGTAATCAGACTTTCTGGGGACAGCGCCCCATGCTGTGCAGACCTTTTCCCATATCGCCTTGGGGGCTGCACCCTCATAGCGGTGGTTTGATCCATTTATAGAAACATTTTCGTGATGGTACACCTTCATACCAAATTTCGTTTCTCTAGCTTCAGTGGTTTGGAAAATGGTATTTTTGGCGGCTATGTTGAATTAAAGAAAGCGATTTTTAAAAAGTTTTCTTACATTGCCGTTACCTACTTGTGATGGTACACCTTCATACCAGATTTCGTTTCTATAGCTCGAATGGTGTGGAAAAAGTTTTTGTGCGGCCATTTTGATCCAAGTTAACAACTTTTTCAAAAATGTAAATTATTCCTAAACTACTCTTGTTAATACACCTTTATGCCAAATTTCGTATCTCTAGTTCAAACGGTCTGGAAAATGGATTATGAAGTCAGCCATTTTGGATTCAAAATGATGTCTTTGCAGATATTTTGTAATCTACTAGTGATGATATACCGTCATACTTCGAAATTTCATATTTCAATTTTTAACATATTTTTTCTTACAGAACCTCAAAATCGCTGATTTCGCAATAAACTCTTCTTCCTGTATAACATGCTGACGTTTTGTGACACGTGGAACTCGGCTGCATGCACTGCCGTACTTGTTGATACTCCCCTCGATTCGCTCGCGTCGCTGCGCCAAGAATCCCACGGCAGGCCGCGCATCGAACTTGAGGAGTTTGGAGGAACTGCGTCTTTTTATCACAACCAGAATCTGCAGTGCACTGCGCCACATGATGCAGATATCCCCTCATACACCAGAGCGCTGCGTCCGAATGGGGAAACGTCCACATTCTGCCTGTATAACATGCTCCTGGCAATGCTAACGTTTATGACGAGTAAAACTTGGTGGGACACGCAGGAGTATTGGAAGTTGGCATGAGGAACTAGGCTCATCCATATTCCATATCACCACTTTTTAAGGTTGAAGGAGTTGACTGGACAGTTTGCACCCCTGGTGCTTTTGCTCGTATTTCGCAGCTTTTTACACTTGTGTAATGTATATACTCGCTTCGCCTCATTGGGGCGCTGCCCCCAGAATTCCAAGATGGCCTCGCTGGGGCGCACCCCTTTATTGCAATCAGGCTCCAGCTGGGAACTGTAACCTAGTAGGGGAGACGAGCCGAATTTATTCTAACCTACTCGTAATGGTACACCTTCATACCAAATTTCGTTTCTCTAGCTTCAGTCATTATAAAGTGGGGCTTAGGCGGGCATTTTGGATAAAAGATGGACACATTTTTAACGTTTTCTTATATTTTCGTGACATACTCGTGATGATACACTGTCATACCAAATTTCATTTCTCTATCTCGAACGATGTGAAAAATGGTATTTCAGCTGCCATTTTGAATCAAAGATGGTGAATTTTTTAAAACGTTGTTATGTTTTCCTAAACTACTCTTGATAATACATCATTATGCCAAATTTCGTATCTCTGGCTCAAGCAGTTGGAAAATGGATTTATGACGCCCGCCATTTTGGATCCAAGATGGCGTCTTTAGAGATATTTTGTAATATTTTCATAATCTACAAATAATGTTGTACTGTCAAACTAAATTTCATTATTCTAGCGGCAGCCGTTTAGGCTGTGTATTCTTTAAAAGTTTAGGGTTGGCGGCCATTTTGAATTCAAGTTGGCGACTTTTTCAAATTTTTAAAAAGTTTTCTTAATTTGCTACCAATGATGTAGTTTCATACAAAATTTCACTGTTCTATCTTTAGCCGTTTAGGCTGTGTATTCTTTGAAATTTTAGGTTTGGCGGCCATTTTGAATCCAAGATGGCGACCTTTTCAAAATGTCGGAATTTTTCCTTTATCTACTTATCATCCTCTACCTTCATACCAAATTTCATGTTTCTATCTTACTCCAAACACCCTAAACAATATGATGAGTGAGTGAATCAGTCAGTCAGTCAGTGAGTGAGTGAGTGAGTGAGTGAGTCAGTTAGCCTAAAATGTGCAATTTCAGGGGTCCACAACTAGAACATAGTTTGAGATACGAATATGAAATTTTGTACATCTGCACATATTTACCATATCTCCTTAACGGCAAAAGCTCATAATCCTATCTTTAACATCTTTTTTCTTACGGGACCCCCAAATCGTCGATTTTGCCATAAACTCTTGTTCCTGTATAACATGCTTCTGGCAGTGCTAACGTTTTCTGACGTGAAGAACTTGGCTCATGCACTGCCGTGCATGTTGATAGGTCATTGTTAAAAGGGAATATGTGACGGTCACCATATTTCTTCAGTCAAAATTAGGGACAAAGTTTTACGAGGAAGTAATGATCATATTTTCGGCTGATTTCAGAGTAGACCCAAGAAGAAAATTCTCTTTCAGACCATAAATTTAGCTTAAAAGTTGCGTTTTATTAAAATTTTGCCTCAACTTTGAAAATAAAAAATACACGCAAATTTAAAACTTTAAAATCATTATAAACTTAATCACTGAAAATAATATGAGTTTTAAATGTTAAATTTTATGCCTGAATAATTGGTGTAAGTCCATGAACACTATTGTTTAGAATTATTTCTCCAAAAGGCTTTAAATTATAATAAATCAACCTTATACACATAAATTTGTTAAACATAAAAACTTGATTTCCCATAATTTTCATTTTTTCCTTGTCAATGTTGAGTTTAAATGAAAGAAACAAGCGCTTTTTCTAGAATTTATGTCAAAATATTTTTATAATCATTTTATATGTAACTTTTTAAAATGATTTTATACAAAATAAATATTAACTTAAAAGAAACACTGAAGTAGATTGTAAATTAAAATAACTTTTAACGAAGAGTCTTTGGAAGTTTGCTCAAATATTCTTTCAGTTTTATTCTCTTGGACTTTGATGGTTTTAATCAATCATACTTCTCTGCAGACAACTTGTAAACACTTTGTTCTTTTTAATTTTTTTATACATCTCTCTCCAAAATTCAAAATTATTTGTTTGAATAATTAACAAGGCTTTCACAGATTCGACTCCATAAATACTTAATTATTGAAAATGGCCCTACGGAAGCACTTATCCCAGGAAATTACTGCGCGAATTCACATATTTTCTCTAAGTTTAGGACGGTTATCTCTCGCTGAGTTAGGTCCTTGAGAACGGTAAACATATTAGTTCCTTAGTTAGTATAAATTTACTCCATTCTGGGAAGAGGAGGTAACAATGAAATACATACAGCTTTTTTCAATATATCGTTCAGTAATTCTCTTAGAAAGGTATTTTTAAACAGTGTCCAACTCTGTTCCAAATCTTTCCACTCAGATTCTTTAAGACTAACCCATTACAGGTGATGAAGATTACCCTTGAAATTCGAGACTTTTAATATATTTTTCGGGACAAAACCCTAAAATTCGGAACTGTCCCGGAAAATTCGGGTTGTATGGTCAACGTGGATATGTGCTATGTATTTTTAAAGGCACATATCCGCATTTAACAGTGACCGATTCACTTCATCACACTGACAGGTATACCTAGGGAACTGTAGACACACCGATTTCTTTGAAATTCCGGGAAAGTATAGTGAAAGTGAAAATATTTAGAGCCCCGCTTTCCGTTTTGCCTCATAAAATGATTAACAAATGTTTTAACCTGAGAATCACGAAGAATGGCAAAAGTTCATGACTATATTAAAATTGTCATAACTTTGTCAAGTTTCATCTGATTTCCACGAATTCTTTTTTGAATTAAAGGAGAAACAATTCTCCATAAGGCTGACAAGTTTAAATTGACAGTACAGTTTATAGTGAACCCTATTTACCCACCGATTCGGTTATGGTGAAATAGCTTTTCCAAGCAATTCTCTAGTACTATACCCATGTACTATAATATATTGGTCATATAGTCACAATATATTACAAATATATCATATTGTCAATATATATAATATTTTGAAAAGATATATTGACATATTACTAATGACTGTTTTACTAAATTAGAAAACAAAAATTGCTTTTTGTTTTTTTTTATTATTTTGTATTTCGTAATGTTCATTTGAAATCTATAAGAGCAGTTTTTGAGTTAATTATATAATATAGGAATTGACTTTTGAATGTAAAAGAACTTTGCGTTTTTACAGTGTCATTTCATATTGTTGTGTATTGACAGACACTATCAATAAATAATGACTTAAAAATTGCTATATTCTTATTTATTGTACATACACTGAAATTTTGATATTCGGCACTTATGTATTTATATATGAGGGGCAGTCAAGTGAAAACCGAACACCCGCTACAAAGTGACAGTGGAATTTGTTTTATTCAAAAGTAATTGCCAGAAGTGTTAATACATTTATCCCACTGGGAGACGAGACGATCAATTCCAGTCTTGTAGAAAGAGGCAGGTCGCTGACGGATCCACAACCTCACCCAATCTTGCACTTCCTCGTCCGACTGAAACCGACGTCTACGAATGTCTTTCTTCAGGTCGTGACAGAAACGCATACTCTTCCTCGTGGTACTGCTGCAGATGACTCACATTTGCAGCCATTCTGTCAATCTTTTGTCCCTCCGTCAGTTGATGCGGAACCCACTGCGCGCAAATTTTTCGGAACTCCAGGTGATCTTTGATAATGGCATGCACGGAGCCATGGCTAATGCCGACCTGACCACGAATTTCTTCCTCTGCGATTCGTCGGTTTTCCCGGATCAAACCATCAATCCGTGCAAATGGGCCTGTTGCGGGCGCGAATCGTCTTGCACTGATGTACGTCCTTGGCGGAATCTCTTCTCCCACTCGTGCACACTTGTCAGGGACACGCAATGTTCACCATACACAGCAGACATGCGACGATGAATTTCGCGTGTTCCAGCACCCTTGGCCACCAAGACACGAACCACTCCTCGCTGCTCTTCTTTGCTTATCTCCATTTCCAATGCTGGACGAACACACTTTTCACTACGCTCACCTCCAGAGCAATAACGAAACAACTGTGTGGACCTGTGGGTTTTCACTATGCATTTCTCCTACCCTACAGATCAATACGTAACAAGAGCGTTGCCAACTTTTGCGAGGAATATGGATAGAGTAACAAATAAATTCGTATTCAAAACATAAATCACATCTTGCAAACAAACCAAAATTTATTTACAGTATTCTCAAAAGTTTACTAATAAGACACATTAAATTAACATTATACATAATCCCTACTTGTACATATACAAATACTTCATTTTTATTGTCATTTCCATATTACATTTTAGTATATGGCTATAGTACTAGGGAATTGCTTCGAAAAGCTATTTCACCATAAATGATTGGATCGAAAAATAGATTTCACTATAAACTGTAATGACAAAATAAACTTCTCCGCCTTAAAGAGAATTGTTCCCCTTCAATTAAAAAAAAAGGAATTCGTGGAATTTGGAAGAAACTTGACAAAGTTATAACAATTTTAATATAGTCATGAAGATGGCCATTTTTTGTGATTTGCAGATGGGAATATTGGTTAAAATCAATTGTAGATCGTTTTATGGGCCAAAATGGAAAACGGGGCTCCAAATATGTTTAATTGCACTATACTTTCTCAGAGTTTCAATGAAATCGACTTGTCTCCAGTTCCCTAGGTTTACTTAGGGTAAACTGTGACTACTTCGATCAGGGAAATATATTGATCAGAGAGTGAAATCATGTTAATATGATCGTGATGTGCATGATTTTTTTATGCTGTATTCTACAGACTAAAGACCTTTGGGGAGAAAAATCCCACAACTCTTGACAGTTTCGATCCATTTTTCCCCTTCTGATTGAAATATCACCTTACTGGCCTACATGAAGTTGCAATGGATTTGAGAGTAACGATTTCTACGAACAATGGAGCTAACCTCTTCAATAAAATTGGTGTTTCAGTTTCAAATGATTGTATCCCGTCATGCCTAACTGTGTGGCTCTTATTTTACGCTCTTGCGTCTACAGCGTCTCATTTTTGTAGTCTTGTTGGTTGCTTCAAGTGTCTCCATGTTGTCCTGAAAAGTACAGGATATATAAGATCGCTTTGAAAATAAAGTTACTGTAGAAGCATGTCATTAGGATAAAGTTACGAAAAGGGACGAAATTTGTTTGCTATATAATCGACTTCAGATTATACTAGTTGATTCCGGTTTCGCATATTTTGTTTCGATCAGCAATACAGACAATAGTATGCTGGGGAAAGTGCCAATCATCCTGAAACAATGTCGACATTGTTGAAATTATTATACCATTGGTATTTCTACAAAGATGTCTTTTGTAATAAAAGGTGTTTGTTAATTAATAGATCTAGTAGAGTATTTCGATCATTACGATCGTTGTTATTGTGGTTGTTGAATAAGAGCATAGACACTGTTGAGTTTTTAACGGACATCTTTTATTACAAAAGTTCCACTAAATACATTATATACAAAGATTTACAGATGATAAAATGAGAGCCCGGAACATGGGCTTGTAATGAATTAACGTGGATCACCTCTCTCTCATTATATTGACTTTGGTGTTTGCGGAGTGAAGAGAGTTGCAGTGAGGATTCTAACTCCAAACCAAGTTAGAGAGGAAAGGTAACTCCGACTCCAGACCAAATCGGTGGTAGAGGCAGGACTCTGACTCCAAACCAAGTCAGAAGGGAGAAGAGGTGACCACTTGTAGAAATGAATAAGTGATACTCTAAAGGTATCAGGTTGACCTTTTATAGGCCTTTCTTGTAGGCGTGATTACTGCACTTCCAAGCTTCACCGCTTGGAGTCGGCGTCGTCTGCTTCCATAAACTGATTATGTGAGCATTTCATATTTCTTTGTGTTTATTGCGATTGTTTGTTTTGTTTCTGTTGACACACTAATCCAGTTCCCATTGCAATAGTTTTATATACTTGTACTTCTCGATACAAAACATACAGTAACCTTACTTCTAAAGCGATCTTGTATATCCTGTACATTTCAGTACATGGAAACACTTGAAGCAGAAATCTCCATAAGACTGCCGAAACTGAACGACACCTTAGATGATATGCAAGACATTGAGGTTCAACAACAAGGAAACAATGAGAAGAGAAGCAAAATAGCGACGTCACCCCAAACGGAAGCCTTCTGTAAGCCAGCAGAACTTTGTGCTATATTAGAGGTTGAGACATGACCGAGGAAGAATGCTTTACAACACTGTACAAGCTGCTACACAAGCGGCACCTTTCACAGCAATACCAGTCAGAAATCAGAAAAGGCATACGAGATAGCAGACGTTCAATAACTCTCCAGAAACCTGGTTTGAATTTGGCTGAATTCACCAAAGCATCAGGCAATTTTGAAGAAAACCTCACAGCTATTCAGCGGAATTAAGTGTCAACGAGGTCACCAACCACTACAGACAGCACTGAAGTTGAAAGAAGAGTGAAACTTCACCTTGGTGGCAGCAAGACCCGCTTTGGTTCGGAGGTCACTAAGAAAGTTTTGCTGAAGAGGAAGCAACAATCAACCAACAAAACTTAAAAACGAGACTCCATAATTTCGTCGTGCAACAGCATGATAAAATAGTAGTAACACAGTTAACCCGTACACATGTACCGAATAAATACAGTAGAGGTTGATCCACTACACAAACCGAAAAGAAGAAAACATACGTAGGGAAGATATCTTCAAATTGGAATCTGTAGCTAGTGTGGTTGGAAAGCTCGGGCTCCAAGTCTCCCACAAACACTGTGAAATATACAGAGAATGTGAATTGGAACAGGATAATGGCTGCTAGGTTATTCATGGTACTAATGATAAATATGACGTCCCATCTCAGCGCCACCGTATTGAATAAATGTTTCACGTAACAAAAAACTTTTGCTGTAGAGACAGCACACAAACACACTAAGATTACATGCAACGATCTTAGATTTGAAGATGTAGAAATGCTACTGATACTGTTTAGAAGCTCTTAAAATGCTCTTTAAATTTAATGTTTCGTATTGTGATAGTATGTTACAATTACCGAGGTTATTTTACGTAAACTTCTAAACTTAAATCAAGGAACTATTTTCTATCAGTTTTCCTTAATATATCTCAAAGAGAGGGTCAGCAATGAATACAATTCTTCATTGTAGTCAGTTTCCAATTAATTCCCTTGGATTTTATACAAAAATGACACTTCTATCGATATTTTGTGAGATGTCATACTCATTTAAAGATTTCATTACCAATTCTGACGGCCACCATAGTGATTACGTCATAACTTCTAAACCCGACGCGTGATTATCTGGTATCATTTTACAATTCATTTCCTTTAATTTAACACAAGACTGAAGATTTTGCCCTAATAAACTGATGAGTTATGCCTATCAAAAAGTTTCAGCATGGTGCTAAAGTACAACACCCTGTATCACATAAAACCGACTAGCTCGCTTAGTGTTTAAGATATAACAATGCTGTTGAGCTCGTTTGAAAGATTAGATAACGCGCTATCACATTTATATCAGGGTGGTTTTCGGTATCCGTGAGAGTTTCATAGTTATTTGCGATTAAAATAATATATTGAAAGGAGCGAATCTACTTTTTTAAAATAACAGCCGCCATATTTAAATATGGCCACAGCATATAAACACCATATTAACTTGAATTACTGAGACCAATTTGACGCATGAACGAAGTTTGTATCGTAATTCTGAGAGAATATATTATCGTTTAAGTAAAAGTCAGTTTTTGCGCGTGGACGCCATATTGATGACATCATAACCCCTAAACCTCACGTGGAATTCTTTGGGACTTTTTGCGAGGAATACAGGAGAGATAGTACTACATTTACGAAAAGGTTTGGTTTCATCTTTTTAATGTCGAGATAGACCCCCAAATATGTCTAATTTGACTGCACTAAATTGTTCCCCCTTTAACACACAAACTAATTTATTTCCGTATCACGAGTGAAAGTTCGTTCCTCCATCAAGACGCCGTTCTTACTTGAATTTTAATGTTGTGGTCAAGCTCTTTTTGGTACATTTGCTTGCCACAAGATGTCAAGCGCAACCATCGTACATAATGTATAGCGTTGCATAGCAATGGACACTCTTGATTTATTCATGACGAAAAGATCTTTAAGGAAATTGGAGATGGTTGGAAGTTTCCAAGATACGCCTCTGGGAACACATTACCCTATTTGAATTTTAATGTTTTCAACAGTTTGTTCAAATACATACATATAACTAACATGTAAGTTCTTGGGTTTGTATTCGTAGGGTTGTCATAATAATTTCGGACTAAATACGGACACTTCTGCTTAAAGGCAATTTATTTAAATGTAATGAAACTGCAAATAATTATTTGTGACATCAGTATGAAATACACACTTCATACCTAGAAAAATACATCGATGAAAAATGAAAGTGTATATTTCTTACCTTCTGCTTTAGGCCTGATTTTTTTTCCTTCTTTTTACCAACAGAAGCAGATTTTCATCCCCTATTGAAGTTTGTCACGTGGTATGTCTATCTCTGTTTTAAGTTTCATAATACAGGGGATCCTCGATAATCCGAGTTGCTTGACATCTCGAATTTTATTCATTTTTCTCCGTCTTCCCTATTCTGTCCCTGTTCATTTACCTCTAAAAGTGGAACATCATCAAATGAAAACCTCGATAGTTATCGTTATTTTCTAGACGTGCCGTTGACCCTGTATAACTCGAAATCTACTGCTTAAGAACCTGTACAAGTGAAAGTTACGGTATAAACATATCTAAGTCGAAGTTTCATCCAGGTGAACCTTTGTAGCTAAGTCGAAGTTCAGGCAGTTGAATGATCTGAGCTGAACGAAATGAGACCTTAGATGCTCACATCAATGTTGTCTCAGCGAGTGTCTCTTAGCCATGATCAACACACAGTTAAGTGTTTCACATTGTTATGATGATGAAGCGATTAAATTCAGGGCCCTAACTAAAAAAATGAAGCGTCAGTCGATTCCGGTCTTCTATATCTCGAAGCTTTATACTGTTCCTCTCAATAAGTCTCACGTCGCTAAGTTGAACTATTCGATAACTCGAGTTTTGTTTGTCCTTTACCCCCTTCAGATTCGATTTATCGTGGTTCTACTGTATATTCCAGGATGCTCACCTCCCACCTACATTTTCCCTGTCCAGTAATTCCGTAGCAAGATTTTTTCAGAACCATTTGCCCTCACTCCTCTCTAAGGAGAGCCCAAATGGAAATACTTCCGGTACAGAAGCTAACTTGAAGTTAACAGTACTTTTGAGTTAACAGCACTTTTGTGGTATACCCACCGCTAACCGTGGGCTGTCCCCACCCCTCCCCCGCGCCGAGCTCCCTTCCGATGCACTGCCCCCGCCCTGCACGCCCTGGTTTATTTTTATACATCCTAGCTTTCAGTAACCTCTATTTGGTATATTAGATCACGACTTTTATTAAATATTCTAATGTGTATATACTTAGAATAAGAAAACAAGTTAAGTTTCTTTTTTAAAAAAAATGCAAAAGTAACGATGCCAGGGTTCGATCCCGAGACCTCTAGATCAGCTTCACGATACATTAACCACCAGACTAATCTGGCAACTGAGTAAGGAGCGCTTGTCAGTGTTACTTATAGTTCAAACTCTGCGCCTGCGCGAGAGTGGGCTATCCGAACCGGAAGTCCATACCACGTATGTTCTCCTAAGAGTGGAGTGAGGGCGAATGCTTCTGAAAAATAAATATTGCAATTCCCTATGACACTAAACAGCCTTTCAAAATTTACATTTGCTCCTGGTAGTGGTAAAACAAATACCTAAACATTTTCTAATACTGTCGACCGAACACCAGATTGTTTTAAATCTTACACGATATTTCTCCATCTATTGACAAGAGTCACACGATTATCCTCCCAAGTATTGAAGTTTGTTCCTACGTACCTTTCGCTGCACAACATGAATTAAAATGTAATTGTTGTTACTCTTTGATAAGAATGTCTCTCCTGTCACATGCAGGATAAAGGACCAATGAGAAAGAAACTCCTCGTATAACGCAAACTCTTGTAGCATGAAATGTTCCATTTATTTTAAGCATTACTGAAGAATACTTTGGACCATTTCTGTAAATACGATAGTATTTCTGAATGAAACCTAATAACAACTGACATACATAACAAGTCGTCGTCTTCTTCTTCTTTTTTTTCTTAGAATGTCCTCATTTTCAACTTTTGTAAGCAACATTTGTGCAGAAAAAAAGTATAAAATTGTTCCATTAAAAATATAATTGTAAGTTGTGCTTTATTGTCAATCAGGAAATACGATTTTAATGATTCATTCATACAATTTTAGTATTAACTCTGCAGAAAAAATTTCGTTTTCGAGTGGACAAGTAAGCCTTGAAATTGGCACCCAATAAAGCCTCGGAATTTCTCTTTGTATGAAAAAGAGTATAAAACGTACATCTGTCAAAGAAGTTAGAGTATTAGAGTATAGTGCATTTTCACCTTAAAAAGAGTATAGTACTCTCAAGTACATCTGGTCAGTCTAACTAATCATAGGCAATTTTTTTGCTTTTGTATCTTCTCTCCTGCCAAGATCGGAAGATCTGATGGCCATTCCGTTTCGGTACATTAGTGTTTCAAAAACATTCCTACACTATAACCGTTTAGGGACATTGCTAGGCAATAAAAATGAGTCACCGTGGCTCAGACGGTAGCGCGTCTGACTACGGATCGGGCGGCCGGGTTCAAGTCCCGGCCAGGACACTGGAGACTTTTCTCAGAATGTTCCCATGCCTGGCGCTCTGAGATGCACTCAGCCTCCGATCAAATTGAGTACCGGAGGTAGGTAAAGCCGGTCGAGCACGGGGACTGATCACCCCACCTCACTTCGTACCGTAGGTCATGAAAATGTGGAGCGCTACCTCCACATCCCTCATGCGCGTGCGTATCACACAAGGGGATAGCTAGGCAATAAAAAATATTAGGCGAGACTACAGTTTAATGCTTCAGGAACAATTTTGCCTTTCCGTGCTACTTGAAAGTCGTTACACGGTGTGATGATATCCATTTGTGAAATTAAGTGCCGGCCGGGTGGTCGAGCGGTCTGCGGCGGTAGGCTATCGACTCAACGGTCCCGGATTCGAGTCCGGGCAGGGACATGGGTGTGGATTTTAACACTTAACAGCTAACGGCAAATCGTGACGGGCCGAAGTCCAAAGTTACTAAACCGGCCCATATAAAAATAAAGTTTACCAAAGTGAAATTAAGTGTGTTTTAAATAATTAACAGTGAACAACTGATTGAATTAAAAGTACGGATATTTCGTTAATTTTTGCAAAGTAGTACGGTACGGACACGGATGGGGCCTTTAAAATATGGACTGTGCGTACAAAATACGGACGTATGGTAACCCTAGTATTAGTCATACGTCATGTCATAAGAGTACGAAGTGTAAACATTCTAATCAAATTTGTTTTGAATATCAGGAACTGTAACAACATTGCAGTTCGTAAGACACTTTTCAGTAAAATAATATTGGGTAATAGATTATTTGTATATGTATAACTATAGTATTCTGTGAGAGACGGTATATACAGGATGTCGGAGACCACCTTATACATCTCTTTTAAATTCAACGGAATAAGCACTTACTAAAAATAACGAACTTTGAGATAACTAAATCGGGTATGCTCTATCGAATAGTGCTATTTGCAATTTTCGCTGAAGACCTATGCAGAATGGAAGTTGATTTCTTTTTAAATAGAAGATGATACTGCTTAAATGATATTCAGTTTCTAAGTAAAAAAAACTAGAAACTTTTTGTCTGAAACGGTTTGACAGCAAACGCATCCATTGTGACTGGGAATATGTGTTGAAAAGTGAACTGTAAATGCTTAGATACCACAGTTCCAAATCCATTTCACGGCCAATGAAAACATTTGTTACAAAAATGTTTCAGACTAAATTTACTTTAATTTTCAGCGACGGATCAGAATCTGTTTATAATAATTAACATATTATATTTGTTTTACAAAATTCAACTTTCGGCCTGGATAGGTCACTTCCGGTCATAATGGAAATTGTAAATATCACTATCCGCTACACCGTACCCAATTTAATTATTTTTGCTGGTATTTTAAATAATAATAATATCTTCCCTCTTAAAACAGATGTATTAATACAAGTGGTCTCTCAGAAGTTAGTTAATCTTTTTGACGCATTTTCAAAATCATTTCAAAGCCAATGGATACGTTTCGTATGAAAAAGCTTCTTTTTTTTGCGTAGAATCCGAATCTGATTTATCTTTAATTAAAAATCAACTTCTGTTCTGCATAGGTCACTTCCGGTCAGCGCTGAAAGTTGCAAATATCGCCATTTGATGAAACATAGCATATCCGATTTATTTTTCTCAATTTTTGTTATTTTTAGTAATTGATTTTAAAAGATGAGTACAGTTGGTCTTAGACTCAGTCTTAGACATTATATGATTTCAGTAATGTAGAAAGATGTGAAGTAGAAGTACTTAAAAAAAAACATACGTTCGTTTTACATTTTAAATCATCTTTCTCTCTGTCTCTTTCTCTCTTCTGCTTTAGGATCATTGAAAGAATCTATATATGTCCTAAATCAGGCTGATTCAATTAGAAAAAAACCCACCGAAGTCCAGCCTGAAAAGAGTACACTCTCCAACTTGCAAGAATTATTCTTTTGTTCGTCAATGTGTATGACTGTGATTTAACACTATTGTCAGTGCGGGATTCGGACACTTCCACGTGGGAAGTGCTCATTGGGGTGACTTTATTAAAAAAAAAAAAACGCCTCCCAAATTGAGATAGTACAAACCACTCATTTCTCCTTTTAGAAATTTGTTTTTTTTTGTGTTTAGACTTACAGTAACGTAGTTTCTTTAATAAAAAAATTGATGAACGAAAATTGATGAATAAATTATAATCGGAAATATTTTATATTATATTCTTTTCTATAAAATATTTTATTTAAAATTCAGCACATTTCAAGACCACGCGCTGGTATGTGCAAAGGGAATAAAGGTGCCTCTAGTTTACAGCCTACACACCCTTCAATATTATATAATATTTAATATAATATAACATTATAATATAATATAGTAATATTTAATATCATATATTATATTTGCGTAATTACGGAAGAACAGAAATTCATAAAACAATCAACACACCTATAATAATTGAGGGGCTTAGTGTAAAAACGGCGTATCCCACAAAATTTCGAAAATCGAGATGCCGCCTGTTTTGGATTAGTCCATCATAGATCTGGCTTCTGAGAAACGATCATCATTAAAATTCAATATTTAACGTGTTTTATAGTCATGCATATAAACCACAAAAAATTTTCACTAGAAAAATGGCGTATTCTCTTTATGTTGTAGGAATATAATTGGAAAATATATGTATCCTCCTTGTCTTTGATGCAGCGAGATGTATGTAATCAGTTCATTGGTTACCAATTGGAACTTAATCCAGTTATGATAACCATTACATTATGACGGTGATTGTCAAAAGTATTCATCTTGACAATACCGGAAGCACTATATCAGGGGTCTTCACTTTTTCTAGGATTAATGGTAATATCGCAATATATGGCTTTTGCTGTCCAAATTATGAGTAAGACAGAGAAGAAAGACAGAGCGGCCGTAGCTCAGTTGGTAAAGCGTTGGCTTCGCATTCAGGAGGTCCTTGTTTCGGTATCTGGTCGATCATCCTGACAGGGTTTTGTAGGGCTTTTCTGTCACAGACGACAAAGCTGCCAGAAGAACTTAACAGCAGACGTAGCATAGCAGTGTACAGCGCCTGTTACACTGCATAAAATAAAACATATAATTAACCCTATCAATATATATCTACCCGTTTGATGCAGACGATCTGTCACAAAGCTGATGACAATTAAGCATAGATTTTGGTACACAGTTTCTTGTCATGTGATGCCAATTTCAGTGTTATTGAAAGGCCAAAACGGAAAACACAGCCTGGTAACCAGACATCATGGCGAGTGACACTAATGCAGAGAAAAAGACAAAAAAAACACACCCTTTTGAGATAGTGCAGATGAATGTACTATACTTCACCTTCCGTCAATACGTCGTAAAGGACTTGAGTTGTGAACATTGAGGAAGAAAGGTGTGTTCATTTTCGAGCTCTGCTTGGAAGCCCGGCAGAGTAGGAAAAAACTAAAAGTTAGTGAAGTGTGGTATATCGTTGTAAAGATAAAAGTAAGTACTTTAATATCAACATGCACGGCAGTGCATGAGCCAAGTTCTTCACGTCAGAAAACGTCAGCACTGCCAGAAGCATGTTATACAGGAACAAGAGATTATAGCAAAATCGACGATTTGGGGGCCCCGTAAAAAAAAAGATGTTAAAGATAGGAATATGAGCTTTTGCCGTTAAGGAGATATGGTAAATGTGTGCAGATGTGCAAAATTTCATATTCGTATCTCAAACTATGTTCTAGTTGTGGACCCCTGAAATTGCACATTTTAGGCTAACTGACTCACTCACTCACTCACTCACTCACTGACTGACTGACTGATTCACTCACTCATCATATTGTTTAGGGTGTTTGGAGTAAGATAGAAACATGAAATTTGGTATGAAGGTAGAGGATGATAAGTAGATAAAGGAAAAATTCCGACATTTTGAAAAGGTCGCCATCTTGGATTCAAAATGGCCGCCAAACCTAAAATTTCAAAGAATACACAGCCTAAACGACTAAAGATAGAACAGTGAAATTTGGTATGAAACTACATCATTGATAGCAAATTAAGAAAACTTTTTAAAAATTTGAAAAAGTCGCCTTTTTGGATTCAAAATGGCCGCCAACCCTAAAATTTTAAAGAAGACACAGCCTAAACGGCTGCCGCTAGAATAACGAAATTTAGTTTGACAGTACAACATTATTAGTAGATTACGAAAATATTACAAAATATCTCTAAAGACGCCATCTTGGATCCAAAATGGTGGGCGTCATAAATCCATTTTCCAAACTGCTTGAGCCAGAGATAAATTTGACATAATGATGTATTATCAAGAGTAGTTTAGGAAAACATAACAACGTTTTAAAAAAGTCGCCATTTTTGATTCAAAATGGCAGCTGAAATACCATTTTTCACATCGTTCGAGATAGAGAAATGAAATTTGGTATGACACTGTATCATCACGAGTATGTCACGAAAATATAAGAAAACGTTAAAAATGTGTCCATCTTTTATCCAAAATGTCCGCCTAAGCCCCACTTTATAACGACTCAAGCTAGAGAAACGAAATTTGGTATGAAGGTGTACCATTACGAGTAGGTTAGAATAAATTCGGCTCCTTTCTCCTAGTAGGGTGCAGTTCCCAGTGGGAGCCTGATTGCAATAAAGGGGTGCACCTCAGCGAGGCCATCTTGGAATTCTGGGGGCAGCGCCCCAATGAGGCGAAGCGAGCATATAAATTACACAAGTGTAAAAAGCTGCGAAATACGAGCAAAAGCACCAGAGGTGCAAAATGTCCAGTCAACTCCTTCAACCTTAAAAAGTGG
>JAGDQP010005639.1:0-33060 GCA_022664845.1 Lepisma saccharinum
TGGCTTATAGGTGGCTTAGAGTCCCTGAGTTCGAGTTATGCAAATAAAAGTTGTAATAAAACAGGAAATCTAACAGTTATATCAAATCTCGTATAAATACGTAGCTTGCAACTAGATGTCCGGATCATAGAATAAATGTTATTGTTATTGAAAAATGTTAATGTTACCATTAAAAATACATAGTACATGTCACCTTTTAACAATGACTGATTCAATTGTTGATATTACCGAATTATCAGTTTTTCCGATAAGTAATCATTATCAGAATAATGATTCGATTATACGTTATTCATGCAATAACAAGTGGAAATACAATTAGTTCATGGAACAAAATCGCCAATAACGAAATATCGTCTTATCAGTTAGACCTACATATTGGAAATATCCAGACATCACAAAATGAAAGTTTCGTCTCTTCCCGCATGGATCTTTATGGAAATCTATGTTAAAGTATAATCAAAGCCCTAAAATGTTAGACAGTACTATTCGATGTTTAAACAGTTCATCTTCAGTTTTAAACTACAGTAATGGGTGGTATTTATTACAGTTTGAAGTATTTATTTTGGGAACCAAACCATCTATCGCTCGCATATTGGCATTATGTATTGATGAGCCACTCTGGATAGTTATCTTGTCAATGTGTTCCTGAAAACAGTGACAGATGATTCCTTTCGAAGTACAAGTATTACGAAAACAATTATCTTATCTGCAGGTACTTGGTAAAACAAGGAAAAATTTGTCAGAATTGACGTTACAGAGTTTCAGAATTGACGTTGTCAGAATTTCCACATGTTAAGTAACTACTTCATTTATATTTAACGAAAATAAAAAGATTGCTTTACAATTACAATTTTTTACTAACTAAAAGATAACAAAACATCTATTACGTATTTCAAAAGATGTAGTAGACTTCGAACATAGCGTTCAGGAAGATTTTCAAAATAATTTAAAAGCACAATCCGTGTTGATCTCGATAGAATAGTCCGTCTGAGGTTCATTATTATTACAGAGTACAAGAAAAGGTATTTCCCAAGATTTTTAACATTATACAATAAGAGACTACAAGACTTTCGTCCATTTGTTAGAGGAGACAAAGTTTGTCATGTTACTGCCTATTTAGCTTTCTAAATTAGATGTTTTGTACCAGTCGTTATGATTTCACATATCGACATACACGATTATACCCAGTAAACTCATTATACGATTATACGCATTTCACATATACGATTGTACCCATTAAAATCATTAGAATCGTCCAAATATGAACACTGTTGTTTTTGAATTTAATTTTTAAGGCCTTTAGGCAACTTTGGCTCAGGCCGGATGGATAATGATGGGAGAATTGGTGGAATGAAGAAAGTGGGAGAGAACGGGACAGCCCCGATAAAACCCATGCACACGGTGTTTGTCCAGCACAAAGATCACATGGCACGTCCAGGAATCGAGCCGACGACCCCAAGCACCAGAGGTGGGCGCTCTACCATTAAGCCACCACGAACACTGTTGTTCTTAGATTTTCAATTACTGCACTGTTATTCTAAATTCCTTGCGAATTAAATGTGTGGAATGTAAGAACCAGTGACGTATCTAGAGATGTCTTTTGGAGGAGTTTTTTATTCGAATACGTTATAGGCGACCCAACAGTAAAGTGTCACAACATTGTACTGCCATTCGCAAGTCTTGTGATCTTTTGGTGGACATGATCTTCTGGTCTGTGCATACCAATTGTATACTAAACACAAGTATTGTATAACGGCGAGTTGCTGCCATTCAAATCTGAACTTGCCATGTGATATTATCACAGCAATAAGCGCCGTCGTTTTTGACAGCGTTAGGATTTTTCTTTTTTTCTTTTTTTTTTTTTATCGAGGACACTTTTGTCACACTTCCTCCTTTTCGTTCTATGTTGTATGGGCACCTAGGATAGTATTTAAAGATCAAAAAACTTTACAGCAAAGATGCACTTGATACAAAATTTGCATTGCAGTTCCAAAACGGAACCTTCGTCATGACCACGAAAAGTTTAGATTTGACTGCCAGATTGTAGCACTTTGCATTTCAACAGACCTCCTTTCCCTACAAATGTTCCTCAAGAGTTTTCGTTATGTCTGTCAGTACACTCGGATTTTCACATGTTTTCTTTTGTAGATTTTCACTATTCTCTTCTTGGATTTTTACTGTCTTTTTAGATTTCCACTATTTTATTCTTGGATTTTCACTATTTTCGTCTAAGATTTTCACTGTTCTCTTCTTGGATTTTCACTATTCTCTTCTTGGATTTTCACTATTTACTTCTTGGATTTTCACTGCCTTCTTCTCGTTTTTTCACCATCTTCTTCTCCGATTTTCATTTTCTTCACCCCCCTTCTCATACTCATATTAATGTGTAAATTGCCATAAAAGACTATCGTTTATGGTATTTTTCTACTATAGACACTCAGGACCTTGCCGTCCGGTCTTCTCTAATTACATACTATGAACTTACTAGAGCTTGTTTAGTATATACTCTGGAGTTTCCTACAGTATATTCGAACAGAAATTTATAAATTCGTGCACAGAATTATCAATTTGTTAATTTCCATTTTTTAAAAAAACACACAATTTTTAACTTTGGAAGGATATTGTCATTTTAAAAAATAGAATAAGAAAAAATGAAATACGGAAGGGGGGAGAATATAGAAAGTGAATTCTGGTTGGATGTATCATCCTGGCATTAGTCCGATGTGATTAAGGTAAAACTTGGAAAGCGTCAGCCAGGATAGCTGGTCACTGGATTTGAACCCGGAATCATCGGTGTTTCCTTAGTTTTAGCAGGCGAATGGTGGGATGATTGATATCTACACTCTAAAAAATGAGACATTTATTTTTTGTACACATGTTTCTTGAAAGTTTTTATAGTTCTGTACTCAAGAAATGTAATTTATGTGTACAACATTTTATTTTTAGAACATATCCTAAAATAGACTCCGGCTCGCTCATTTTCACATCGAACTTCCTCGTGTATACGAATATGGCGTATGATTCGCTGTATTCGTAATGATAATGTGTTACATCCAAGAGATTGCGGTAGTTGTGAGTGTAGAAGATGTCTAAAGAGTGTTTTAAACAGAAGCCAGTAGATGGAGACACCAGTGTTGTGGACAACTTACATAGAGATAACTTATTTCGAAGTTCAGGTGAACTATATTGGGTTCCTGTGCCTTACCTAGTAAGGTGATGAGCTTATTTTCATTTTTTTCATGTCTCAGTTGCTTAAAGGAATACCCTGTTATGGAGACGACCCGCTTCCGCCAAACCTTATCAAACTGCTTATTGACACATTACCTTGTGACCAAACCCAGTGTTTAAAATAGTGATCAAAGGTGAAAAAGATGTACCAAAAGTTTATTTACTTGAAGCGTGTGGCACGTTCAATTTTTACAGTGTATACTCAGATTCATAGAAAATGACCGGTAGAAAAATCTTTCGAGTCCAAAACTTTAAAGTATTTAGCAACACTGAAGAATCAGAAGTTCGCTTTAAGGTTAATGAAAAGCAACGATCTCCAACAAAAGATGGCAGCAGTATCGCCGTATGCCTCTAATGTATCTTTATCGTTGCAGGAAATTTCAATGCTTCTTTTACAAATTCAAGCCTAGAGAGTTCAAACTTTCCGAGAAGAAAGTCCATAACCAAATCAAGAGTTCGATCAATGCCGATTTTTTATTTTTGTTTTTCTTCATTGTTGAAATCGCTTGATTGTTGTTGTGAATATCAAAACCTTCTCTTTCAACAATGAACAAAATAGAAAATTAAAAATCGGCATTGATCGAACTCTTGAAATAGTTATAAACTTTCTTCTCTGAAAGTTTGAACTCTCTAGGATTGAATTTGTAGGAGCACCATTGAAATTTCGTACAAAGAAAAAAAAATACAGTTCGGAGGTAGTGCCATATTTTATTGGAGATCGTTGCTTTATATTAACTTTAAAAAACTACGTGAATAGTGGTTCCGTATTGCTGCAGTGAGCAACCTTTCCGCCGCTTTCCCCTATAAGAATATTCGCCGGGGTACGTCATCCGTAATACTTGTGACGGGCTTAGATTATACACGCCTGTTCTTGTCCAGTCTATACAACGTACACCAGATAAATCGCTATCAACAGAACAGATGACGTTTTATGAAGATTATTACTCTTCGCTAAACGATATTTCAAGGAAAATGTCTATTGTTATTGTTGGCACATTTACTTTTGTCAGTAAGCAACACTGTGGGAAGCGACACAAACAGGGAAGCAGTCGAACGAACGGGAACTAATGAATCGGCAAAAATTTCGCAACCATAAACGAAAGGCGCGCACTACTTTCACTTTCACCCAGGCACTGGTAACTCACCTTTTTCAGAAATATCATCTCGACTGGGAAATGTTGGTCCACCATAAAGTACGCACTTTGGACAAGCCACGCTTCCCACACAGAGAAGGAAGCCAGAAAGAATATAAGGAAGAAAAAAAAATACAGAAGGAAGGGAAAAAAAGAACTCCGCAGACATGATAATTTTATTAGGACTATCATTTCGTGAAGACATCATTTTCGTTTTCAACTGATGATCTTTCTCTCTCTGTCTCGGCGGGGATAAAGTGGAGCACAAAGTGAGAAAAGTGGGTCACGGTCTCTGGCGTGTAGCCTGCCCGCAGGTGGAGCGGGAAATCGTACTCAGAGAGAGAACTGCTTTGGCAAAAACACCACATACACGCTCACATATTATGCACACATTCAGACTGAGTTATGTATGTTTCTACCTGGCAGTCCGGTTCAAACAACACTGCATTTCTAGTTTCGCTGTTTGTCATCTTATAACAACGGTGTTAAATTTAATTTCTCTTGCACTCTCATAACGTCTAAACCATTATTTCATATTATGTCATAGGATTACTACATGATTTCTGTCACTTCACGTGCCTCGATTAAAAGATTGTAATTCGTAGCTCAGTTGATGGGTGCGTTGGCTTCGCATGTCTTGGGGTTCACACCCAGCGGCCGACAATCCTGAGCGGCTCTTCGAAGCTTTTACTCAGCCAAATCAGTCAGGACGATACCTTCTGAATATCATTTGGCCGCTTCCATCCTACATCTCTTTCCATACCCTTCTTCCTTGATGTCAGGGACTTATGACTGCTTTTATCCTATAAGTTGAATCTGCAGCAATACATCAAATCAAGACACATAATGTGATAAATTCTACAGCTTTCTGTTACTTTTTTTTCAGTATAGTAACTTAATGCTACTTTTAAATACACGTTTTGTGGCATTAATTCGATGTATTACTGTCGAGGTGTATACTTTGGCGGCTGTTCTATTGTAATGGTTGAAAGCTGTGTGCTTAGTTTTACATGTTACACAGTCTCAACTTTGAAATTCCAGCTGTGGCACGGATGTTACAAGTTTCAGTGAAAAATTAACCGGCGTTTATCCAAAACATTAAGTAAACGAATAAACGTTATCTTAAAAGGTTCTTTATTTTCAATGGAAAATTATACCAATAATTTTCTAATGTGTTACAGAGGAAAGCTTGCTGCTTGGGGTAAAAGAATATAAACACAATATTTATGCAAAAGATGCTATTTTACGAATTACTTGCAATGATAAAAAAAATTATTGGCGACAGTTGAAACTATAATTTCGATATAGGCCTACGATAAACGTTTTGCGCCAAACGATAAAAAAAAAAAAAAGTCGCGAATTTCGAGTCCCATGAAACGACAGTGCACCGAAGAAATTGGAGAAGCTAATTAGGTTATACAGAAAATTGAAAGATTGGATGAAAGAACCAATCACTGCACTTTTTGGTAAATTTTACACACACTGTAAAAACACACTTCATGAACACTTTCTTTACACATTTTCCTTGAAATTGTAGTTATTTATTCACAAGAAGTGTGAAAAAGTGTCAAAACGCAAAGTTTTCATTCATTTCCTCAGATCAATTAACTTCTGTACTTTGTATTTCAATCCATAAACATTCTAATCTCCTTGTTACAGTCCAGAAATAGTCGCAACCATAAGCATAAATTTTTATCCTCAAAATCAAATGTAACATGTAATATCAGAAACAAATTCTTCTTTGTTAAAGCAAGTATCGAGGAAAATCAACATCATCCCTTTTTAATACTAAGCAATAAACCAAAATTCTCTCAAAATACAGAAGACAGTTTCAATAACTTTATATATTTTCCAACCTTTTAGCAATACATTTTCAGAAACGGAGAGATAACTACGCGAATATCTTAAACTGTATTGCAGTGAAAAAGATAACCACTGAGCTAATGAAACGCTCGTAATTATGAGTATTCTGGAGAAAATTGTTTCCTTTTTCTTGTATTAATAACGTACGAATTCTCTTATCTAGTTTACAAGTATTTTTAAGCTGAAAAATATTCTAAATTGTAACTACAATAAAAGACGTGGAAAGTTACTGATTAAAAATATTTATTAAATAATAACGTGGAACTGTTAATTGGTTATCTCTTGTTATCTATCAGCAATAATCTTTTCCTCACACTGAAATCAGTATATCTCTCAAACCGCGTATCATTCTGCTTCTACTAAAAATCTTAAGGGCGAGATTTTAATGCTCTCTTCTGTAGAACAAGGTATTTTCTTAGCATACGATCAAAGAAAAATATAATTAATGGGGAAAAAATCACAAGCAACTTGTACTGGAATATGAGTAATAGTACAAAATAAAAATCAGTGATGTGTTCCACAAGTCATGATTTTTCAACCTGATTCTCAACATAAACCAAACAGACGCTAAGATGTCGAAATAAATATGCAGGTCTTTGTAGGCAACTATGTGGTTGGTTGGGAATGAAATTCGGGCAGGGATACATCAAGCCAAAAAACAACAGTATAAGCCATGACTTATTATATCCAGGAAAAGCCTAAGTAAGAATGGCCAGTCTAGGATTTTACCCCAAGACCTTTTGTTTCTGTTAATCTAGGAGTATCATGCTCAGTTGGTTTCTCTTGACTGAAATACGCAATTTAAAATTAGCTCCTCTTCTTTGGTTTCTATTCTTTTCTTTCTAATACCGGATGTGTCACATTAATAACAATGTTGTTAATAATGTTCACAGTTTATCTATCTTTATTTCTATTTCATTTTATTTTAGCAGTTGATGGCATTGACTAATATGTGGCATCAACAAATCTGCAGACCTACAAAATACTATTATTACATGGTAATTCTAAGGTTATTGAACTACTATGTTGTTCTGCACATGTGAGTGTTCGTTTCCTTTGAGTATACGTTGAATTTTAGGAGACACTGTTCTGATACAAAGGTATACGAACGTACAGCTAGCTTAAACCTATAGCCTTAAAAAAACATGCATGTCCAATAACACCTGGAAAACTAGTAGTATAACCCAGTAATTTCCTATTGGACACTCTGTGACGTCATCGCTTGCTTCTATCGATTCTCATTAGGAAGGAACATTACGGACCAGATCGACTCGTCACACATACCCTCCCTCGCTCTCACAATTTCCTCCGAGAGATGAAACTTGCTCAGACGTCAGACATCTACCAGTTGGAAATGACTGACAAACCAAAGACCAAGCTAAGTATACCCAAACACGCTACACATCTGTGATTACTAATTCAATCATAAGACAATATTACGCTTTCAAATTGCTAAATAACGTTGTTACACCAGATACTATGTTCATAACAAAGGACAAAAGAATTCTTTGTGACAAACTGTTTATCCTGATATTAACGCGATATTAGATTATTTAACAAGACTGAGAAGATCGTCGTTCACGACTTGTCACCTATGCAAGCATATTTTCCGGGTACGGATCTACAAGGGAAACGTCCATAGCCTCTTTCTCAGGCATTATCACTGCATTCACATGGGAAATCAGACAGAAAATCCGGGAAATCTCGGTCTGCACGGGCATAATATCAACGACAAGTGAAATTAGAAATAACTGCATAATAAGTGCTTGAGAAGCCTGATAAACTTCGTATTTTCTTAATTATTTCCATATGCTTTGAACTATCAACGAATGAAATTCTGACTTTGGAAATATCAGCAGTGCAAGAAAGGAAAGAAACTTACAGCTAGTTATATCAACCTGTCTGAGAAAAAAATCTTTCTGTTGGTGTTTTTTCTTTAGTTCGAAACTTTAAATCATGCTTCCGTAAGTGACGACAGAACTAGTATTTACATTACTTAAAGTCACATTATTTTGAAATAAGCAATATGCAATGCGACAGAGAAACTAGGAAAACACCAGAAGACAACGTATACGAGTGCTTTTGTTATGTAAGAAACAGGAATTGTAAAAGCGGACAAAGAGGTTCATTTCAGGCACATTAATCGAAGGCGAGATTTCCTTACGTGAGCCACGGAGGGGGGGGGCGGGGAGAGGGGGCTAAGGAGCGGATGGAAAGGCAATATGGCTTAATCCTTGAAAGTCAAGGAAGTGGTAGACAGCTGATCATTACAAGCTACTCACGGCCCACCATCCATCCTTCAGCAAGTTCAAAACTTCACGCTTGCAAAGGCACAGTCCCAAGGCCCAAGGAAAGGAACGAAAAAATTGCTTTATTAACAGCATAGACATTTATAAAGAGTTTTGCGAAATTATATCGCTAACAAGAAAAAAAAACAACTTCTCACATTCGGTGATACTTGTGTGAATAACAAACTTTCACGCTCTGTGCATTTTACTACATGTAAAATAATAGCCGAATTCGGTAATATAGAAATTCCGGATTAACAAAAATTAGAACATGACTCCCGAAGCTCGGGCAACTTAGAAAAGATGTCCAAATATCGAAAAGAGAAGTAGAGCTCTTTATATTCCTATTCTCTCAATGACTAATGGTGTGTATATGAATAGTTCTTATTACTTGCTGTGTTTTAGTTGTATTTTAAATTCTGATATAGTTTTCATATTTTGAATCCGATTTACGGAATCGACATGTCAATTTCTGTAATTTTGGAATAGCGGAATTCGCGTAGATATCTGAAAATTGATATCTCGGATTTTCGGAATGTTTGGAATACAGCTAAATTTTCGGAATGTTGTTTTCAAATTACAAAATCGAATGCGATCTTCCCCATACTCCCAAATACCATATATAAGGTATTCATATTTCATATATATAGGGAATTAATATCTACAAAGTGATTAATTCTAAATAGATGACATAGTTGAACAATCGCAAATCGATTTTCATTACTAATATTGTTTTTTCCAATAGTTAACGTAATTACTTTTTGGTGTATTAACATATTTTGAAAATTGACTTATTGTTCTCGTCAAACTATAAATTCAGACGCTTTAATATTGTTTCTAAGTGACGTACCTGCATGCGTTAAAACTCCTATTTCTATCTTTCTTTTGCTTCGTGATCACGATTAGTGTCAAGCATGGAATTGACCACCCCATCTCACTTCGTACCGTGGGTCGAGACTATGTGGAGCGCTGCCTCCACACACCTCATGCACCGCTCCCTACGTCTCCATTTTCCCCCACGAAATTTTAATGCTGTTCTCATAAATTCAAGCCTAGAGAGTTAAAACTTACGGAGAACAAAGTTCATAACCATTTTAAATTCAATCTGTGTTCATTTTTAAAAACTTTCTTCCTTGTTCATTGCTGAAAGAGATTCATTATTATAGGTTTAGATATTCACAACAACAATCAAGGGATTTCAGAAATGACCAAAAACCAAATCAAAAACAAAAAACTGACAAGGTTTGAACTCTTGAAATACTTATTAATTTTCATCTCTGAAAGTTTGAACTCTGAAGGTTTAAATTTATAGGAGCAACATTGCAATTTCATACAACGATAAAATATATTAGAGACATACGGAGATAGTGCTACCATCTAACGTTAGTAGATCGTTGTTTTTCACTAACCTTAATAGCATTATCTACTAATAATTAGGTTCTTATTGAATGAGTTATCATCATCAACACTGGCGTTCTTCCCATAATGGGCAGGTGCTTCAATGCAAGTTAGGTCCTCTCCATTCACCCCAATCTTGCGGTCAAAAATTCGCATCTACCTTCTCCAGCTTCCTCTTTCGGCTCAACATTGTCTTTAATTGCATCCGCCAGTATGCAACCATTGTATAAATAATGTCTTAACCAGTTTCCTTTTCTCTTCTTTATATTCTGGACATGGACGTACGCAGAGGGGGGTCCTGGTGAGTCCGGACCCCCTAAATTAAGATCTTTTGTGAAATTAGTCTCATTTCTGGCAAAATTATACGCATTTTACGTAAATTTCACACCCAAACAGACCTCGGAGGCTAGTACCCCCCCCCCCTCAAAAGCGCTGGACCCCCAAAAATAAACTTCTGGGTACGTGCCTGATTCTGGAGTATTGTTTGTCTCTCGCCTATTCTCTTTAGTAATAATTATAATAATTCGCAGCCATATTCAATCCACTAATGGATGAAGCCTCATTTCTTGATTGTACTTCTGTCCAGATGATCTTCGAATGTTTCCAATGTTTTTTCGTCACTCGTTCGTAGAGTCCATGTTTCACCTCCATCGCAAATATCTTTTAACATTTGAAGATTTTACATTTAGATTTTAGAACGTGTCTTTTTCTGGAAAATTGCATTGTTTGGAGATGCGTGAAGTTTTAATTATTTATATAGCTTTTCATCTGCGATCATTCCGTGAAGACATTTTCACGCATGTTAAAGACTTTTTGAATGTCCTATTTCGGTAGACTAGAGGGGGGAAATGAGGAGCGGGAGAAAACCGTGATAGCGGAATAACTAACAACAATGTAAATTCGTCACATTTCTCGTTACATTTCATGGTGTATCAAAGTCGCTATCTATGATAGGAAATAGGGTGGAGCTCAAAGGAAGTACTTCAGTGTTGGGTTCAAAGACCTTGATTTACGAAAGATATTTTTAATCTTGGAAGCACAAAACCTTCCTATACGGTATTTCCATACTACATGTAGTCCATGTACTGTGACTCTAATGCAAAATACCCTTTAAACGAAAGCAGAGAGAAAGAAACTGTCTTCAAATTTCGGTTTAGATAACTTGATTTACTTCATCGGTTTCAAATTTGATGAAAATACAACCCATTCGCATGTGCAAAGATTGTGACGTCATAGTACTAAAAATAAACGGAAAGGTAAATCAAAGTATCTAATCCTCCATTTTCAGGTTAATTTCTTTCTCTCTGCTTTTCTTTAGGCGTTAACGTGCCATAGAGACTGAGTGCATAAGTTGGAAAAATGCCTTTTCTCAAATTGAAAGCGCCTAAGGAAATTAAACCATTATCTAAACCCAAATCTGAGGTCATTTTCTCTTTATCTGCTTTCATTTACACGAGCCATTCAAACCGAGTGTACATAATACATTAATACAGTAAGAGAAGGTTGTAGTCATACCAGATGAGAGAAAACGCCTCCTCTTTAATCAATATCTCTGGACCCAAATTCGAAGCATTTTCTTCCAGCTACCCCTACTTACCGAGATAGATAATGACATTTGGTACGCCCTGTATTAAATAAGTACAATTACAAAAATAAGCTTGCCGGAATAAAATGTACAAATTACAGAAGTCATCAAAAGTCGACCAGTTAAACTGTAAATACTTTTTTTTTTTTTTTTTTTTTGCCATTTTAGAATCTAGTAACTTTTTTTCTTTGGAATTTACAATTAAAATAATAGATTTTTTCTCACTCCCACGGAAGAAGAAACCAATTATCATAAAGTACCACATAAAGCTTATGTGTGTGCGTGTGTGTGTACAAAAAAAAACTCAGTTCAGGAATTTGCAGGAAAGTTCAAAACACAATCTAAGTCCAAATACACGACAAAATTGAGAACTAGAGTAGACAGTCAATTGTTTGACCTTAACTCACATGTTCTTACTGATAAACATACGTGTTATTTTTTTTTTTATTAGTGTACGTAGCTTTCATTACGGACGTAAATGTTTACATTCCGTTTTGTTTTTTTATTGCTTACTCTGACGTCATAGAAATTTATTTCCTCCTCTTGTTTGTAACACTGTCAGAAATCGTTCAGAGCAGCTATGCGCTTAAAGTAATCAGGCTATTTTGTTACCGCTTTCTCTGAGGATTTTCAGCATATCTTCAAAAACATACACACATTATTCCCCACAACTTTTCATAGTATATTATACCTATGAAGATAATTTTATCTTTTCTTTCTTGGTGCAAAAATTACTCTTCAAAAGAAAGTAATAATAAATAGAATCGAACGCAGAGAATAAGTTGTTACAAAATTCAGTAAGGTGACAGTTTTAACAAACAATTTTGAAAAGTTTTGCAGAAGGTTGGAAAATTCCAAGGTGGAAGGGTGGAAAATTCCCTGATACATGACTCAATTATTTTTTCGTGGTGAAGCAAGGAAACTCGACATTATTATTTGTTATAGTGCTTACTCAACTTGTTTCGAAATTGATTCTCCCTCGTACCTCTTTAGTGCGTAAATTTATTTTCCCCTGCCTCTGTCGGTGATAAAGATTAAAGAACACAATAAATTATAACCAATAATTATGAAAGAGTTTGTGCAGAGACATTTAAACTCTTGCATGCGTTTCCAGAGCTGTTAAATTATGTTCAGAAATAAATACATTTCCACAGAAGATGAACCACTTCAGTGTTCTCTTTAAATCACTATCCACCAGTGTTTTTTAGGAGATATGGCGGGGGGAGAGGGTTACCATAAGATTACAAAAAAATAGTCCCCGAAAGTTTTCAAGGACTAGTTCTCATGGCGAACGTAAACTTGATGGACATCCCCGGTAATGTTATTTGGGCCGTTTTAGTAACGGAATATTACGATTAAGCGAGTGCAATGCTACTTTAAAAAATACATATATAAAAACATCCAACCGCGAACTTGTGAACGGCGGCCCGCCGCCCTAGTCTACAAGACTACTGATCTCGGCTCATACTCCTGGAGAGATCAAAATCCCCCCCCCCCCCCGGATCAAAATATCCTGAAATACCTCGTTCTTCATTACCGCTTTATATTTCTGCCTAGGTAGAATGTGAAGGTTGTTCATTATGCAATGGTTGTTACAGACAACAACGTGTTGTGAGAACATAATTATGATGCCATCACAATTGTTTGACCAAGGAAATTTGTTAAATATGTTGACTGAGAACATTGCTTAAACAATTTACGTGCCACTAGAAGAACGTATCGCAGAAGCATATTACGTTAATTATACCAGGTATCTAACGTTCGTACAACTATCTAATCCTACATTTAACATGACTGTCTCTTTCACAATGGTAATGATAATGGTTTATGTACAATTAACATTGTTTCCCAATTGACTAAAGGATATTGACGACTGACAAAATGACGAATTATTTCCTCGTCATTAGTAAAATAATTTCAAGGTAGCATTAGTAAATCTAATTCCGAAGCCACTTGCTTTAATTTTTGCATTTTGTGGGCTAAACACGCAACTATGGCTGAGGTGGCCTGAGCCATAGATGCCTGAAGGTCGTAAATTCAGTTCAAAATTCCTAAGTTTGAGGGGTAACAAATGCAGGCGAGCCCTTTCCCAGCGGCAGGAATGAGGAAGGTTAGCAGATATATCCTATGTCCTAGATTAGCTTTTTCCTCCTTAAAGTGGGGAGGGAAATCCTTAGAAAATAGTCAAAATGGTCAGCATCAAGATTCGAACCTCCGTGCGTACCGATTGCCTATCCGACATTTGCGCCAGCAACAGTTAGATCATGGACATCTAAACACTATTTGTCAACGCTAATGGTGATTAAGTTTCGGGTTGATGTCAATCTTTTTTTTAATCATTAACTGAATCAAAAAGTCATTATCAATAAGTTTTAATATAATATTCGACTTTCATTTGACACTTAGTTAACGTAATTCGTACACGAATGAGTAAACACATTTCTATTATCGCGATATTTTCTGCCCTCGACTTTATATTCTCATCCTTAACCTTTAGAAGTCCCAAGGCGAATCCCTTCATCATAACCTTCGTTTCTTTGTCCCTCCAACAACTCAAAAATCACTTTTGTTTCTGTTACAAGTAGCACTTGGCTTAGACGTTATGGAAGCAGAAATCTTACCCTTAATGATGTCATTTGCCTTGGCTGGAAGGGGAAAGACTCATTGTTTCTTTGATATCAAAGACAAAATCAAACTTAAGAAAATTCAAATCGAAAGGCTTTTCTTTCCATTGTGGTTGACGTGTGCTGCTAAGCCAGCAACGATACGTCCTCATTTCTGTACAAAGTGGCTAAAGTTTGATTCGAAGCAAAATTAGCTGGACAGTTGGAATCTGAAGAACACGATGGCGCCGTTTGTAGTTCAAACTTGGATAACCTCTAGAGACCAGGCTTTGATTCCCCTATTTTAACTTGTTTCCGTCACAAGTAATATTGTATACTAAGAACTTGTAAGACGGTTCTTTAAAAACAAAGGAAGAAAAATCTAAAAGAGCTAGTAAGTACGTATCCTACTCTGTCACTCGGAAGGAAGGTGCCAATTAGTTGTTTTTTTTTTTTTCGGAACAATACATTATAGCAATGAACATTATGAACCTCGGTTGTTATGGACGAGAAGAATGAGAACTCATCTTGTGCACTTAGTTTTTCAAGATCACTTTTATTTTGTTCAGATTATTTAGAACTTTGACGTATTCGTTCTTACGTCACATTTCTTCAATAAATAGCGAGAAAAGTAACAGATTTATTGTGTTTTCGTAGCTTATTTGAAGCAATATGCTATTACCGAGACGATGATCCGGGTTTAATCCAAGTTTTCCGCCATTTTTGTTTTAAATTATACTATCGAAATCATTTCTTATACACCCAAACATGTACAAAAATGTATAAAAGAGTGTTCAGATATTTATTGGAAGTGAAAACGTATAGAAATAAAAAATGAAGCACAAAATAAGTTTTTTTTTTAACAGTATGGTCGCAGTCATTAGGAGTTCATATAGTCAATTTTTACAAAGTATCTGAACATGGAAATGTTTTTAGCCGATTAGGCGAGTTCTACTTATCCAGATAGAGAGAGAGAGAGAGAGAAAAAAAAACATCTGCCGTTACATCTAAACATTTTATGTTTTTGTGGATTGCCGGTGGGGACATGATCCATCTTTGCGAAATTAATATAACTTCCAACCTATGGAAGGCAATGAAAAATTGAAGTTATTTATGACCTTTTGTTAACTTTGGCTCACGTCGACTTGTCCTCTTCGTTCATGCCATTCTTTCATAACAGTTGATATTCCGTCTGAAAATATTTCGCCGTGAAAACTGACAATTCTTTTATATATAGAAAATAATACACCTAATTTTAACAACACACGTAAATTTGATATCTAATCCCCTGATATAATGACAATAGAAAGTGTAATTTGTATACATAAAAAGTTTTATTTCTGAATAATTGTTACATATAGGAATGCGAGAAAAGTAACACTAAGCTAGCAAGAAAGGTTTTGTTTACCTTACTCAAGAGCTATACAGTTCTAGTTTCTCTTGATATTAAAATCTCTTTTTTTAGTTCATACCAGAAGTGAAGCTATTCAGTTGTTTTTACTATTATGACCAGAGTTGCTTTCTTCTCAGTTTCCACCGAATACATAACTGAACTAAGAAGCCTGAAATAAGTAAACTTATGGCGGACCCAACGTCCTAAAGTGCTTATAGTGTGAAGGCCTACTTTGAAAGGTAAGGAAATGAAAAGAAACTACCAGTTTTAGAATCACCGCATAAAAAACGGTTACAAGTCTCTGAACCAAAATTTGAAATCAGTTCCTCTCTACCTGTTTCGGTTTGGGCGCTAGCCTGAGACACAGACAGGCAGAGTGAAATTAAAAGACGAAATTTTTAGTGTGGGGGGGGGCGGCGGTCCTGCGCTAAAAAACCTAAAAGATTTGTGTAGAGGACTATGAGAACATGGTGCTTAGTAACTCCTACAAATTAATACAGAAAGCAGATTATTGTGACTGCTCATCAACATAATAGCCATAAAGATTCAGCATCGGAACTGAACTGTTGCATTCACAACCTTCCCCACGTAAAGCAAAGTAAATATTTTGTGGTTTAGAATACTAATTTTTTCCCTTAGTATGAAGACAAAATGGTATTAATTGAAAGGCATTGAAATACTGCATCCTAACTGGTTAGATATCCCGCAGAACAATGCGGATTCGCTGGCTGCATATAATTCAGGACATAAAGCACCCTTTAGTGTGGTCTATTATTCTTTTCAGCGTTCTTCGGTGGAACAGTCAATAATGCATTAAACAGTGATTTCACAATATTTTCATTTGGGTACGTGAAGAAAGGTTCTAGCGTCATGTTGCACATTTGTATCAGTATCGAAAATCAAGCTAAACAAAATAGTAAAAGTTTGCGCCCCATTTCACATAAGTACATACAGTATATAAAACAACAACAAAACAGGAAATTGTTGTGATGTTACAAGATTGAACACGTCCAAGTAAATCGATCTCTTAAACCGAAATCTGAAGTATGTTTCTCCTTCCCTGCTATCATTGGAATGCTTTAAGTCTCCGTTACAGACTGAAAGCACACAGTGCAAATATACCACAAGGAGAGATTGCAGCCTCACCAGATTGAAAGGGACAAGAAGTGTCTGACTCTCTCTCTCTCTCTCTCTCTGTTTCGGTTGAAACGTTATGGATGGACAAAGTGAAATAAAAAATAAGCCCCGGCCCCACCCAAAAAAATGCCCTCGCTGGAAAAGTAGTTAAGATAATTAAAATTAACAATTCTGCAATCCACAATTTTAAGAAGATAGTCATCAGCCATAGTTCCAATGTCTCATAAGTCTCTTTCGCTACACCACTAATATGAGATAACGTAGATTTGATTTCTTTGAATGGCCGATTTAAAATCTAGGAATCTCCAGCCTGGCTGCGGGTTTTTCCAAGTCTTTTCCTCAGTCATAACAGCTAAATCCTGGGATGGTACCTACTGACTAGGATAAAATAAGATAAAATGAATTGTATGGTCGGTAACAGCACTATGGCTTACGCCCTTTCCGACCTACTGACCAGGCCTGGGGCGACTACGTTGCAACATTCTCTCCCATGCCCTATCCCGAACTAAGCCTGAAATGCCTAAAGGCAATAAATACATTTTTTCAAAGAGAGAATCGTTCCGGAAATTTTTAGCTGAGCTGAGAGTGGCATGGTTGTCTGAACGAGAAATACTTGCACAACAAATGACAGAGAACGTGTTTCGTAAGATATTCTGGAATCCATATTCCAATTTTATTTGGGGAAATTGACATATTTTGGAGAGTAAAGAAATGCTAATATCCAAACAAGTTTACGGATTGTCAAAAATCTCGACGCTGTTTTTTTTTTTTTATTCACCAAACAGAATACTAATTTTGAATATTATGATTTTATATTAACATGATTTTTAAAAATTTTGAAATATAGGCCTACTTATTTTTCATTTCCCTAATTGCAAGACTAACTGCAACTTAAAATCAGGAATACGGTCTATAGTTCCACATAGAATGACCACCTCTCTACCTGACATCAATCTAGTCCTTGCAGCATCACAAGCAATGCGGAAGTTAACAGACTCAGTCAGAACAAAAGAACTGTCCGTTGAAGCATTTGATACAGCCAGTAACATTTTATCCAGAAACTCCATGCATTGGCTAAGAAATTACACTCTTATCTATATTTGACAATTGAACATCTTCACCTATGATATGATCTTAAACACGTGAGCCAGCGTATGGAAACTTACTATAATAAATAAAGTAATGAAGTTAGAATGTGAAGAAGTCTGTTGTTCATTTCTTGCGTCAATGACGACCAGTTTGTTTCGCAACGCCTTCTGAAGTGTTTCATACAGGAAGCGTGTGTTTTTCATAGGATTTATCTGTTCCCAAGTTTTGTAACTTCTTTTGCAGAACGTACGTACAAGTACAGAGTTAGCAAACTGAGAAAAATGTTTTCCTGCACGGTTAAAAGGAAACTGAATTGTAAACAAACAATACAATCCCTATTAGATTCCAGCAAAGCAGTCGGTTGCCGGTAGTGTTTTATGGAGTTCTTCAACAACCGGTTCCAGTTAAAAAAAAAAAAAAAGTTCGCCTTAGGGAAAATTTTGAACAGAACAGAACTTGTCACCCTGGCCTATGTTGGACTGTGTTAATGCTGGAGTGGAAAAAACTTGGCCTACACCGTGCCAATTCTACGGTCGGTGTTCCGGTGCTGAGCTGTGAGCCGTTAACTGTCCCACAGGTCGAGTACAGCAAACAGCTCCAGCCAAGTACTTCCGTAAAAAGGAAAGAATAGAATACTCACGAAGTTTTTTTAGAAGGAAGAATTGAATACTCACTCAGGAGGAGGAGGCTTTTGAGAAAGGAACAAGAAGAGCGTTTAACGATCTTATGTGAATCCCACATACACCCTCATTTACTTTCCTTAACAAATATAACAAAGAACTTCAATCATAACAGATAATACCTGTTGAATGATTTCTTTTCTTTTTTTTCCCCTCTTTACAGCTTTTGGGTAGCGTATTTCCTGTTAATGATTCAGAAGAAGGATGACCTTGAAACATACAACTCGGTTCTCATCCTAACCGTAACGTCCTTTAATGACGAACACTTCCTTCCTCTTCGTCTCGGGATTTCGTGCGAAACATGCGAGAAACAAAGAAACATCTAACTGTGAAAATGAATATGGTTTAGTATTTTACATTTCAAGTAGTACCATACCTAGCGTCGATCACATACGTTTGAGTAGAAATGGTCAGAATGTCAGTCCGTTTGTTTATGAGCATGGATGGATAAAAAGCTTGTACTATTAAAAATGTAAATATTTCTTAAATTGCCTCATATTCAATTCGAATCTGAAGGCTCTTTGGAAATTTCCAGTTCAACCTTGAAACTTAATGTAATACCTACGAATGGAAGAGGCGTTTATTTTCCTGAATCTACTTTAACATCACATATGACCAGTGTGCGAATTAAGGAATGTGTACAGGGAGAATGACATGTTGCTTTTAAGAAAATCACGTGACGAATCTAATATTATATATTATACAAGCCCCAACATGCAGACTTACAGGGGGATCCTCCTCCGTTAATTCACACACTGAATATGCCTAGAGTAGTGGGCAATGTAGAAACGACACCTGGACTCTACGAAGCATTGAAAGAAGTAGAAAGTACTTGAAATGTGGATTTGGAGAATTCGAAATCGCCTGGGTAGAAAAGTTACGTAACGTGAACTTACTGGAGACATTAGGTGACAGAAAACCACTACTGGATAAAAAGAAACTGGTTAGGGTAATACGTATACAAAATTTAAATACTGAAACATACAATTGAATGTATGGTAAAAGGAACAAAAAAGACGACGACGAATGAAAGGAACGACTGAAGATGATTAATCTTTTACTGAATGACCTACCATTCTCTCTCTTTAGGCAGAACACTAAAGATGACGAAGGAACAGTTCACTATGACATTACGTATATTGCCTTCCCTGAATTCTACAACACAACTGTCGGTTCCGTAAAGTTCTCTAGGAGAAAAACTTTATTACTACGTCCTCTCTGTGTGCAAACATCATAGATAAAAATTTCACCTGTCGTTTACTATAAAGTGTACTGTAATTTCTAGACAATGGAAGGAGACTCTGTAGAAAAGTTATGCTGTGGTAAATGTTTTAAAGGCTAGTTGATTCTCTGTTGAGTCTACTAACTTGCTTCCGCATTGCTTGTGATGCAGAGAAGGTAGAAAGGATGAGATATGGCCATTCCATGTAGAATGATATACCGTTTTCTACCACATTTCTTGCTCAAAATGAAGCCAATTAGGGAAATGGATCATCCTGCAGATAGCAGCAGGTTATTTAATGTAAATCTAACCTCTTTCATTTATCCATCCTAATCTTTCTTGTCGCTCCGAATAAGTTTTCTTCCGTAAGTTGTCTATTAGTCCTCCTCTTTTACTTTCAACTATACACACTGTCAGTTTCGTCCATCACTATACAAGCCCTGCGTTTACACAACTTCCTTATCACCTTCGTTTCCTTTGCTTCCTATCGTCAATACTGCTCTTTCCCTAATGCCCACTATATCCTCATTTCAAACTCCTGTGTTCAGATGATTTTTTAATTGTTCTCCTCTCCGCGTCCGCAATTACAAGGTTTCCAATCATCCTCAGTACCTACCTACCTACAGTGCGCGTGTGTGTGAGAAAGAGTTTTCTATTTTTAAAGATACTGCAACAATGAAATTACGGCCCAATAATACTTGTGAAATGTGTATCAAATGAACTATCTGAGATTTTGACATTGTTTATTTTAGCTGAGACATTAGAACACCCGTAATTGCGTAGGCGTATGACGTCACCAGTCACGGGAATTCTAATTTCTCAGCTAATATAAGATAAACAATGCCAAAATCTCAGATCGTTCATTTGATACACATTTCACGAGTATTATTGAGGCAGCTATCCAAAATTTCATTGTTGTGTGTCATTTGCGCAGTATATTTAAAAATATGAAAACACACACACTGTAGGTACAGGTCCATTACAAAAAATCATTCGTGGATTCTTTATATGTTTATGTCCCATACAACACAACAGTTTACACAAAACATTTCAACACTTTTCTCAACACTTTATAAATACCACTTTACAAAAAAAGGATATTCAATTTCTACATGCCTCTTTTATAATAACTGTAATGAATCGTGCACTTCTTGTACGCTTTAAATACGAAGTAAATAAACTTTTCATCACTTCTATATGTTTCCACCTTTGGTCACTATTCGAAGGCATCTAGTATACATTTTTACACAACTTAGAGTGCAGCAATACTCGAGCATCCTGATTACGTATCTAAAGACAAAAATATTATCCTTCACATCCAGAATTTAAGTTATATAGGCCAAAGACGCGTGAGAGAGAAAAAATTAACTAAGAGAACGGAATGGAATGTTTCAAAATTTGTAGAGCGGCGAAAAATTTGTAAGGTACACTCACATAGCAAATTATTTTAAACAGAGTTGTACCAAATTATTTTAATTTTTAGCTTATTATTTCCTATTTGAATTACTTCAAAAACAGGTGATATTTAATTGAACAGTCGATAGTGATAATCTGATTTAATTGAACTTAATTTTCACTTTTATTTTAATATTTGATTCTTGCATAAGCCCTCACTACCAGAAATGCACTAGACGAACTATGAAGTTTGTACATAAAAGCAGCCATTAACAACCGTTTAGGAGTATTTTAAATAAAAATAGAAGGGAATCTTCGTGTGCTCTCTATCCGGTTAATCACATTTAAATCCTATCCTAGAGAATCATATTTACATTCTCTATAGTTTATAAATAGGCATACAAAGGAAAAATTAGTCTGAGATGTCTAAAGGCTATATACAAATTCAAATTCAAAAAAGAGAGAATTTTCCACAAGTTTAAACAGGAAAAAGCTTAAGCTGGGAGCGACTAATGAAACGGACTAGTTGTAATATAACTACGGGGACACGTCCCGAATTTTCCAGGACAGAAAATGGGATTAGATCATGGTAAGACCTGTCCCGAATTTTGACAGAAAATCTGGTCACCGTAACTGAAACAGACTTACAAACCCAGTATAAAATTAGTTTGAAGCTTCTGTGAAGTACTGCGTTGCAATGAAGGCAGTCAGAAAAGTAGTGATTTTTGTTTTAGTCGTGTTCACTACTATAGAAAATGTAGCACATTCGTAACTTTCGACATAGAATTGATCAAACTATGAATTTACAATTAAAAAAAAAACTCAAATTAGCAGGAAATAATTCTCAATTAAATTAAATTTTCCACGACCCGAAACATAAAGGACTGAATTATGAAATGTAATCTGTTATGTAATAAATTTAATTACTTTTGTCATAATTTACAACAGAGGGTTACTGACATCGTGTTTTCTTATTTGTAATAAAGAATTTTTTAACAGAGTGGTCTTGGCTTTGTATTTGTTAGGGCCTAGGTTCGATCCCAGCTACCGACCATCCTGACTGAGATATTTGCAGGGACTTTCCTATCACACCAGGAAAATTCCGAAATGGTACCTTCAACTTAGTCCCTGGCAGGCTCCTTCCCACATCCTTTCCCCTATACCCTCCTCCATTCTGAGCCATATCTGAATTCAATTCAAAAAATAAATTTTCGATATTTTTTTTTATGTGTTAAAAGATAAGCAAATTTCATGTTCTTGCTAAATTCTTTACAACTATAAGACTATCTATTTGATTAGAAATATTTCTGTATTTGAAGATACTTTTCAAATATTGCTGAAATTGAAAGCAGAATAAAGTATCTCGAGAACAAGAAGACAAGTACCCCCACAACACACCCACAAAAAGAAATACATTTTGAGCAGTGGTGTATTTCTACGGCAAAATGTGCCCTGGCGCTACTATGTTCTGCATTGTATGAAGTCCCTGTAGATGTTGAACTAAATCTATAACTTTCAAAAAGTGCCGGGCCTGATTGTGAGATGAAGTTAATACAAATAAGAACTTTTGTTGTTGTTGTTGTTTCAACTTGAGATTTACAATAAACATTTCTAAAACACTCTGTATATTGCCTGTAAATGTCATCATATGCTCTATAACAAGGAAGTATGCTAGACACTTTCCATTTCGCTTAACTCTTCTACAAACATTAATTCCAAGGGTCACAAGATGAAGTGGTTACGTTACAAGGACTACATTTATTCTTTTTGCATTTTCTTATTGAACAGTGATAGATTCTCCTAGGATTCTTATAACACCTTCTTTCACTCAAGGAAATCCAGTTTTCACAAATGTAACATGACCACTTGACCCACTAAGCTCTATCATCGTCAGTAGGGTTCTACCAAAAGCAGCAGATTCTAAAAGGCTCGTTGAGTCCTCTCTATTCATCCCAATCTTTTAGTCTTTTTCTTAGCCTACGATTTACCTTCCTTAATGCTACCAAGAAGCTGCATCTGCCTTCTCCCTCGTCCTCATTTCCCTTCAACCATGTATCCCTCAATATGCAAACTCTGCGGGAACTATGTCTTCAACAGTTTCTTTTTTCTTTTCTTTATTGTCATGATTATTGCTCGCCTCTGGCTTACTCTCTTTAGCACTAGCTTATTACGTATATTCTACGTCCAAATAATATTTTCCATTCTTATTCATTTGAACATTTCGAAGGCTTTCAAAATTTCTTTCGTCATTTTCGTACAGTCCACATCTCAACACTATTATTCACACAAAACATTTAATCAATCTTTCCATTCATTCTTTTTTCATCAATCAACAGAATTTTTCTTTCTTCTTAGTGAATTTGCCATTGCTATTGTTTACTTTATTCTTTGTCACACTTAATATCTTCACTTATACTTCCTGGACGTACCTGTTTAACCTTTTTTCTTCCAATTTTGACAATGGCTGAGATTCTATTTACCAACTCTATCCATTTCTTTACATTAATCTCCATCCCATGTTCCTTACAGCTTTCATAGTTGTCATCTTTTTAAGTGTACGTGATGTTTCATTCTCTGCAACAAGAACTAACTATATCATCTGCGATCCCGCCGACTTCCTTCATTCTCATTTCAGAATCTCTTCTGACATTATTATCTCACTTCTCCATCTATTGCAGATTATTCCCATTCTCTTAGATTATTCGTGGGTGAATTTTAAGAAGCAAATTTACTTATTATCAGTCTGCTTGCAAACCTGAATAATGCTTTGTTTCTACAGTACAAATGTTTTATTTTAAATTCCTCAAATTTCCAAATCAGTAACATGTTATAATATGTATCTTTACTATATTGTATCTTAGATTCCAATCCTCTCTCTCTCTCTCTCTCTCTTTGACAGCTTAAACTTAAATATATATTTTCAAGAAGCAAATTAGTAAATGCTAAGATAGAGATAGTACATTTATTTATGGCATATTAAGAAAAACATAATGAGTACGGTACCGATAATAATATTGCTTTTATCATTTCAAACAGAAATAAATTTAACATGAATAAAGCCATATAAAGAGGGGAGGGGGCGTATTCACTCTTTCATCACAAATTTTTAGTTAATTGAATTCAAAAGTTGCGTAAATACAACGGTTCCCCTATTTTTTTATAGTTATGTCATGCAATACGATCATTTACATATAATCTAGGAGTAACCCATAAAACTGACTTGAACTATGCTCTGGTTCACCTGACACTTCATTCTGGGTTCGAATTTAAAGTGGAGTAATGGATATAGGCACGTTTAAATTTAATTTTATTTAAGGCATTTCCCGTACAGCACAGGTACATTCTAGGAATATGCTACGAATATCCCCCTGAGAATATTGGAATATCCCAAGGATATTCTCAGATATTCTTAGTACATGATGCGTAGAATATTCTATGAATATTTTAATGTCCGGGATGAGCGCATATCCCAAGTATATTCTACGAATATGTGGAGGACAATTTTTCTTTAGGAATATTCTCAGAATATTCCACGAATCTTCCTGAAACTTCAATCTAAAATATTCGTTTAATATTCTAAAAAGTATATCCTAGGAATATCCTTAATTGATCCAAAATTTTCTGGGACATTGTACGCATATTGTGGATATCTAAAATGGATATCCCTGGGATATCCTGTGCTATGTGGGTTTAGGCAACTTTGGCTCAGTGCTCTTTAAGACAAGTTGATAGGACAAAATACTGTTTCAAACTGGGCAGACATTACACATTTACTCATAATTGCCGATTAACAAAAAACTATTTTCACACTCATCGTAATTATCTTTCACAGACATTTACAATTCCAGTGAATAAGGTTAACCTGATGTTTCTTTAAGAGACCAGCCTGAAGGCAGATTACTATCAGAGTACGAAAGTTTCTCAAAGTTTTCTCGAAAACTTACGGAATAGATAAAATGAACGTAAAACAAAAGTAATGTACAATCAACATGCTGCAAAGAAGGAAGTAAAGATTAACGGAGAGCCAATAGGCATAGTTGATGAGTATGTTTATCTAGGCCAGCTCAAAACATCGAATGCCAAGTTGACTGATGAAATAAACAGAAGATGGAGTTCTTTTGGAAGACTACACTTTATTTTCAAAAGCAAACTACCAATGTGTCTGAAGCGTAAAGTTTATAATCAATGTGTCTTACCTGTCATGATGTACGGCTGTGAAACTTGGACATTGAATGCGCAAACGACTCAAAGATTGAGAGTCACACAAAGAGCAATGGAGAGATGCATGCTAGGAATAACCATGAGGGACAGGATTCAGGGGTACAAATGAATGGATTCTCACACAAAGGTAGATGATGTAATCAAGACTGCGAAGAAGATGAAGTGGAGATGGGCCGGTTACATAGCTAGACAAACAGGTGGAAGGTGGACGACAAATGTACTACAGTGGATTCCTAGAGAAAAGAAACGACCGAGACGAGTCCAAATGTAAGATGGGTAGATGAAATCAAGCTTTTTTTTCAGGAGCTACATGGATGAGGATATCAGCAGACCGAGATATGTGGAAAGAAAAGGGGGAGGCCTTCATCCAGCAGTGGATAGAAAACGGCTGAATATGATTATGATATATAAAATACTAATAGGAAATATCTTCTAGGATGGAACTGACCGAGCGCAGATAATGCTGAAAATCATCTCCCCCAATTTAAAAAAATATATTCAGGAGAGTTTCTTCTGAAAGAATAGCTAGATTAAGCTTTTACAAACACAAAGATGTGGCGTGGAATTAAAAGGAACTTTCAAGCCTTGGCGGTAATATATATATATTTTAACTTCACGAGACGGAGTTTCCAATCTCAGCTGGGGCATAAATGTTTATGAAATTTTATACTTAACATAATATACAATCGGAACGTGCAGAAGTAATTATTGGTAAAATGGCCTATCGGGTCAGGTCGAAGTGATTAGATATTAAGGTTACGAAGTCAGTTACACAGATCTAGCCAGCCAAGTAGTGCTTTTTGTAATCGAAAAAGTTCCGCGTCCAGACACAAGTACATGAAAATATCGATAATTCAGTCTTGCTTTAATTTACCCTTCAGCCTCTGGGAGTTTCCGGTTGTCGAACGAATTCAACTGTCTTTTATTTAATGCCTTTAGGTCGAGCCGGGAGTGGAAGTTAGCGCCCAGAATCTTAATCAAGGTACCACCTTGGTGAAACTGAGGGAAACCGTGAAAAACCTTAGTCAGAATGGTCGGCCGCGGAGGGTTCGAACCCACGTGCCTACCCATTGTCTATCCTAAGAGTGTCAGACAAGGCTAAGCCCGCCTGAAAAACACTCTTTTTGCTGTTCGTGTCCTCTTCAAATATCATTCGGGCTCCACAGGATTTGCAGTTTGTAAATAATAATAAAAAAAATGCTACGAACATGCAAGTGTGCCAAGAAGTGGGAAAATGTCTGAGTTTAAGGTATAAGTTTAACATTCAGAGTGCATTTCATCCAGTGAACTATTCACACTGATTCCGCCAGCTCTCCACAAATTCTCGACAACACCCCTAACTTTAAAATTGTTGTTATAAATCGATAGAAACTGCGCAAAATTCCACTTACACCCTCCCAAACTGAAAACCCTGGCGGAAACCCTGTCACAATCCTTCAACAATTCATAACACTCTCAGGTTACACCCCCAAACAGCGTATGCAGGATTTTTACATCAGAGATGTATTTAAGACTGAAAATAGAGGGGGAAGTTGATAAATGACAGCCCCTAATTGTAAAATTTCTTCCTAAAAAAGGCAATAGATCTCTCCCCACCCCTTCCACCTGTTAATGTTAATCTTTGATTTTCAATTCACGTATAAACAATTCACTTCATCATTTCACTTGACTAAGCATAATTTGCAAAATATATAGTTTATCATGTAAGCGCTACCTTTTAACGTACCTGAGAAATATTTCAACACTGGGAATTCAAATTGTAACAAGCAGGTAGGTCACAACTTCACTGGCAAAAGGAAACAGGTAAGATCATTATTTTGAGAGGATGCAACACTAGGAAAACAAACACTTCACTAAATTGATTGATATGATGCTCTCTGTTCTACTTCCTCCTTCAATACTCGCGTAGATAGACGTCACACTTACGGAAGATTTGCTTATTAAGAAACACTTTCAATTGCACTGCATATAACACCTGCACAATACACATACATATTTTATATTATTATTCTTACCTTCTCATGAATTTATGAACTTTTATATAATGTTCATGTCCAGTATTGTTTGTATTGTTTCACATAAACAGATGAACACAAAACTTTGGCACACACACAAACACAGTCACTAAAAAAAGTTCCACTAAATCACCACCACACAGTTTGAAACTGTCATGCAATGATACAACACCAGATTTTTTTTTCGGAGAGTGTAAAGCACGTCAACAACGCCAAGAACTCACGTGGGGGTACAGTTTGGCAACACTGCAGCGACCTGTGGATCGTTCCGAGCCTTCCCTTGGGCGCGGAACAGAGCGACTGTGGGCGCATTTGCTTCCTGATCACAGCACCCGCCAATCAGGACCGACCACTATTTCCTGGTTCCCCCGCTCCGCGTCGCTCGCGATCTGGAGGACTCAGCCGCCCACTCGAATTGTGAAACAGCCTAGGAAGAGGAAGAGAAGAGAGCAAAACGCTATCGCCTCAGCTTCATCGAGTGCACCTATTTTTGAAACAAACGATTCGACTCAAAATACACACCACCAGGGAGCGCATGCGTTCCATACGAAAACAAGTGCATTGGCGAATGCCACGTGCACCTGTCGCCCGACACATTTGATATCGCTTCCGGTACTCTGATCAGTGCTTTACCCCCGTGGCTTAGCCTCAGCGAGTATAAATGACTCTCCGCTTACTAAAAACTGATGCCAAAGTTTGGGACACCGTCCAAAAAATGTCTCGTTTCCGTATTTATACGAACTTCACAAATAACCCAACGCACGTTCTTTTAACAATCTACCTGCAAAGGGGAGGTGGTAACAACTAGAGTTAACCATTTTTCTTGATGCATCAAAGGAAAAGTCGGTCAGCAAGTCATCAATACTTTATACGTGTTTACTTTGCTATTTGACATTAAGTAACCTGACAATGAGATGTAAACTCTGTCACTACATGAAACCTTATGTTTTAAATTTTTAATTGTATTTCTGGCTTTTAGGCATCTCTGACTCAGGCCGGAATACGTTAAGTAAAGATGTGAGAAAGAACGAGCCCCCAGCGACCAGAGCCTAGTTTGAGGGAACTTTCCGCACATTAGTCTGGTGTGTGACAGCAGAGAAAAACTCCTGAATAAACACCAGTCAATATGGCTGGCCATTGGATCAGATCCCATGACCTTCCGAATGCGAGCCAACGCTCTATGAACTGAGATACAGGCGCTCGGTCGGTACCCCTATGTTTCGGCAATAGAAGGAAATAATGTTGTTATCGTACAAGAGCAGAACATGCTCATTACCTAAATTATGCAGAGTATAGTACACTTCTACATTGTATCCACTCAACAGCATTTTAGATTATAGAGTCCGTCTTTTTCTAAAGTCTTAGGGCCATATTTCTGAATCACTCCCAAGAGGTGGGTGGCTCCCAGGAGCATTGAAATTATATGCTCCTGGGAGCCACCCACCTTTTAGGAGTGGTTCATAAATATGGCCCTTAGTCTTTCAAGAGTCCTGGAGAAGATAGCTCCACCCCAAGGGAATAACTTTGCCCGCCACCTACTTGACACATTTTCCTGTAAGGGGGTTCGCCAAGGTTCGTCATTTCTCACATCTGTGACAAACTTGGGGCATGGCTGCCTCTTCTACGCATGTAATATATTAAGTAAATAAAGAAATACACAAAACAGGCAAGATAAGAAAGACAAACTGCCTCACATTGTCTTCCACTTTCCGCTCTTTTCCAGTGGTTTGTACACACTGCTTTAAGGGTTATTTGAACCAAGCGGCCGTACCTCAGTGATGGAGCGTCGACTTCCAATTCGGGAGGTCCTGGGTTGAATCCCAGCTGCCGACTATCCTGACAAGTCTTTCCAGGATTTTTCCTCAGTCACAAGAGGCAAATGCTGGGATGGTACCTTCAACTTAGACTCTGGCCAACTGGTTCCCTCATCCTTTCCCCTACTCTATCCCGTTCTAAACTTATAGATCCCTAAAGGCAATAAAATTAATTCAAAATTTAAAAGGGCTGTTTGGATAGAGGTGATGCCTTGATGTTACGTCTAACAAGCAAGAAAAACTAACAAATTACGCAACTTTTCCTTCGGGGCGATACCAGATTATTTTTCTATTATTATTATTGTTGTTATTATTATTATTAAAGGAATATAAAAGCAGTAGCTTTCATGGGTACTACAGCACAGCAAGAGTGATAAGGATCGGCAAAATTGCTAACTTAAATAAGCAGTGAATTCTTCCCTCCTTCATTACCCACTGTAACAGGGAACGTCTTCTATTTGCCAACATTGAGAAGCAGAGATTCTGCAAGACCCTCTTGCACAGAATGGGGAGTATTACTCCTCAAATTCTGGAGCACGCCTCCAACTTTATTTTTTATACGGTTAAAAAGCGATAGATACCCTGCAAAACTCTTTCACTGTTACACCACCCTCCTAACGCTCTTCCGATCTAGCTGCTCTTGGTCGATTTCTTGTAAGAAAAATTGACAGTTTCAAAACAGTAACACGACTTCACTTCTCTGCTGAATTTCAGAAAACTATATGCAGAGTCCAGAAGAAGTTGTCATCTTTGTTCAGCTGCAGTTCGCTGAATTCTTCATACGTTGGAGCTGAGGAAATGCTAATGTATCTTCAGGGTTGTATATAAATAATTTGGGACAGAATGATATCCAGAAACCAAAAGGATTCATTCCTGAGTTTAGGCTTGCAATTGATTTAAAATCAGTGGGTCAGTCATATTATCTTACGAAACAGACATTCCAACTGCCTCCTGAATTTTTCTTTGTTCATGTTGCAAGGAACTCTTTTCCGGAACCAAAGTTGAAACCGGGACACTTTTGGTAACCCAGCGACCTGGCCTGACCCGAATATAAGTGTCCCGGTCCGAAAGTGGACCCGAATGATCCGATTGACCCGGTATGGGAAATATAATAACTAACTGGGAATTACGGTGTCGTATTTTTCGTCCCTAAAAGCACTTCCAACAATAGAAAATAATTTTAAAACTCTGTTTTATCCTCTGGGTTACCGGGTCTAAATCGAGTAACCGGGTCAGACTTGAGTCCAAAATCTAGACCTGGTGATCCTGTCCTAAACTTGACCCGAATGACACGATTGACCCGGTGACCCGTTTCAGCTCTGTCCGGAATTTCACTGTAGTAAATTTTAAGTAGCGCTGGTAACTTTATTATTCCAAATCAAAGTTCTCGTTCTGCTGTAGTACAAACGATATGATTAAAAACTTTATCTCCATCATTTTTTATTTCTTTCTATATCGGTTATTATTACTGAGGTTTATTACGTACATTTATATGACAACATACACGTATGTGTTTACATAGTGCCAAAGTGGCTACCGAACCCCCGTGGTGCCGTCAACAGCTTCGCAGGCTTCGGATCGGCAATGAGGACGCTCCCTGGTTAGAGCTCTGCAGCCGGACATCCTGACCGCGGTTTTTTTTTTTTTAAGAATTGCTATCAGTCTGTTTCATCAGATAAATACCGCAGTTGGACCCTGGCTACTTTCCCCATCCCCACCCTAGAAGATTTACCGACGAGTGATACCATCCACTGGTCAAAATGTTATGGGCTTAGGGCAAAAGCCTGTTGTTTGTTTGTTTGAACACGGCTTAAATATACATGCGCGAATTAATTTCAACCAAATCTTGCATATGAGTTCCTTGGGTCTAAGCACAGAAGATTTAGGTATTTTAAGTCACCGGAAGTGACTGTGCCACGATCTAATTAATATCAACAGTAATTTTATTGCTTATAATAATGAAATAAATACATTGTTTCCACTTTTAAGTTAAAACAACAATCAGAAATAAATAAATAGTTTATATATTTATAAACTGTAGCATAAGTAGTAGTACTAGTAAGACTATTAGTGTTGCCTACGTATTTTACTCATCCCGCACCAACGGGCGGGGAATTTCATCTTGTATTACATAGAGTTGTATTATTATTGTTAAATTGTATTTGAATTTGTTTTGAGGTATTTAGCGAGGCTCCCGGTTAGAGTATCCCGGGGGCCTCGTCTTTAGGCATCTCAGACTCTATCCGAGATAGGGTGGAGCAGAGGATTTTGGATGGTAGGTCGGCCAGGGTCTGTTTTTGTAGGTACAATCCCGAAATTTGCCTGGTGTGACTGAGGAAAAAACCTGCAAAATCTCAGTCAGGGTATCTGACCATTCACACAGAAAGCGAACGCACTAATTTCTCGGCTACCTCGAGGTTAGATGGTTGATCCTTTTTGTTCAGATTAGTCGTGACTCCATTGGTACACTCGCCAGGGATCTCCTAGGACATCGAAACGGAAAGGATATTGGGGGGGGGGGGAACTGGGGTGTAAATAATACTTTTTGGATATTTTCATTGTTTTCAGTGCAGATTATCTTGTTATCAAGGAAGGGGGGAGTTAGAACAGTGTCATGGGGTCTGGCAGAGTCTCTGGCATTCTCTTCTTTCCACCCAACACAATGTCTTCGAGTAAGGTGTATACTTCATGAGAGCTGTACTACACACTTTAATGTTCATTAATTCACATGAATATGCAAAAGAAGCTATCATATTTTGATGTGTGTTTTTTATATATTGTTTCCTGCATGCAAGGAGACGAACCAAAACTGGGTTCTACACCTAGAAAATATTGTCACCTGGCTTACTTCCTGTATTAATCTGCGCCGTCGGCCCCAGTGACAAGTTCTTCAATACTGCATATCACTGGCTTTGGATGGATTACAACATATCACGGTTGTATCCAGATTCCAGATATCTCATACACACCACGTCGCTCCAGCGCGTTAAGATATACCGGTACGCAAGAATCAGATGACACATCCACGAAGTAATCATTGATATTCCAGAGAAAATCTTGAGTAAGTAATCATTGATTGATATCCAAGAGAAAAGAGACTATGAAATTATATTGGATAATTAGCTGCATTCACCCTATATAATTCGACTCGACATTCAGGTGTGTTCAAAGCATTTCGTGTCTTCGCAGCTATAGTTCTGATTAAATTTATAGGTAATATGACATGCAAAATGGTGCTTAAAAAGCAACAAACTATTTACGTTACCTACTCGTACAAGAACGATGATATAGTGCAATTTCACGTGGTTTGTCAAACGCATAAAATGCTCTAATCGCACAATACAATGACTTCAAGCTTTGTGAAGGTCTTTAAGATGGAACTATAAAGTCATGGACAACCAGTTGGAGTAGTGTAGTGGGAAAGATCAGTGCCTATGAATCAGCAATAAGAAGGTCAAATAGTATCGAATTCTGTTCTGACAGCCATACTAAAAGATTTCTGTTCTTTTTCTTTTTTCCACCCCAGAAGGAGAATGTCGGGATGTATTGGCGATGGAGAGATTTTTTCTTGGAACATAGTTCAGTGGAGAATACAAATAGGACCTAGATTCAGGTTCTTCGAAGGCACTTGTTCGATTAATAGTTTCTTCTTAACCGTGATGAGTTACTACAGCGAAACTCCAATAGTCTGCCTATGTGTCCCCCCCCCCCTCCTTCCTATGTCTAATGATTCTTTGATAGGTTGCCTGATAGCTTGTTTACTTGAAAAACATGTGTTGACTTCCGGCATCAAGCCGATCTTCCTCTCTTAAGATTTTTTTGAAAGGAACCTCTCTATCTGCTTTGGCTTTCTTTGAACCAGTTACCTCTATTCAGAGGCTTAAACTTTAACTTTGAATGTATTTACTATTTACGACCTTTAGATATCTATAGCTCAGGCAATTGAGCGAAAAGTGATATCTCTCGTATTCCCCTATTAAAAAAATATGTGACAAC
>JAGDQP010005639.1:33460-76869 GCA_022664845.1 Lepisma saccharinum
TTTAAAAATATGTATATTTAAAACGTAAAAAACATATAAAGAAAAGCCTGCTGGATAATGAGATAGCATGGTGTTTTATAAAACACTAAGACCATCTACTGAGTGACCGGAGCTCAGTTGCTAGAGCATTGGTTTCGCATTCGATAGATCCTGAGGTCGATACCAGCGACTTACCGTCCTGGATTCAATACCAGAGCCAATCATCCTCACTGAGGTATTTCCAGGCCATTTTTCTCAGTCACACCAAGCAAATGCCGGGATGGTAACTTCAACTTAAGCCCTGGATGACTCCTTTCGGTGTTAATTCCCTTACCCTATCTGGACCTAAGCCATAGATGTCTAAAGATCATAAATATTTTCTTGGAGAAACTAAGGCCAGATATGAAAAGTGCTTTCGAACAGTCTTTCACTGATTAAAATATTGGAGCAAATGGAATAGTGCTAATGCATTGGAGGGTAAGAAATGTCTTTGACAAGAGCAAAACATACCAAAGGATATGGCACTGAGTGCTGGAATCGATAGTACCTCATAGATTAGCTGGACGTAGCGCCTGGTTGATACTAAAGTTCTAATCTAAAGACACAGTTTGAAAAAAACAACAACTTTGTATTCTATTACTATAGTTATAGTGTAGCTTTGCTGTAATTAGCACTGCCCAGTTTTTTTGACACTCTCAGGATTTTTTTTTTTTTAATTTAAGGTCGAAAATAATTTGATGACACATATAACAGTGACTTATGGTACATGTGTACGATATGCACTCAGTCTGTGACGCAGGCTAGTATCTCAACGATAAGAGGTAGGGAAAAAGTGAATTTAGATTTTAGATTTCGGTTCAGCGATCTAATTTACCGGGCCGTTTTCAATCTTGTGACATCACAACCTTATCGCGAAGTATTTTTCCACTATCTGAACTTCTGTGAAATTAAACATCTTGCACTTGGATTTTCACTCTTTTCCAAGCCTTCACTTTCGATACCAAAACCTTTCTTCTTAGTATTTTCTTACCATTTGTACTTCAGTTCGTTTGAAATCGGTATGTTCTAAGTTTATGTGTTGATGCTAAGGTTGATCAAGAAATTTAGACGCTTTCCACACGCGATCTAGCTACAAAACCACAAACTCAGTCTATAATATAATATTTGGATTCAGCCACTTTACGTTGTGGATAAGCTATTTTCAGTTGATAATTAACAACACTGGTCTGTCAAAGTGAATCAAGGTCTAATAAATATTCAGCGTTTGCACTACTTTTTCGAAGACATCAGGTCCTATGTGCTGCCGAAAGGAAGCTTAGCAGATAACCACAAAATCAATCTAGAAAGGCTGTCACTGTAGTTTCAGCAAGCTGTGTGTCTCTGGCCTTTACAGCACCTTATTTCTTCAGGCCGTCTCGGTTTATGCTTTGCTGTAGTTGTAAGAGAAGGAACGCAAAAAGGCAGTGAACAGGGTCTTTACCTATATTCCCATTTCTCAATACATGCTAGTTATATTACAAGAGAAATATGGAATACGCCTGGAATATTTCAGGAATTTTCTGGCCCATGAATGGAACACACATTCAATATGTTAATGTTCGCCTTCTGAAGATTCTAAGAAAATTCTAATATTCTTATTTGTAGAGTTAAAATGCATGATTATTATACACTGTTTTATGTTCATGGAAATATTTATTCTCTAAGAATATATTAGCAATATTCCATAAATGTTCTTTCAGGATGCTAAACATAATGTTCCTGAGAAATATTAGCAGAATATCACCAATGTTCTAGCAATGTTCCTGAACTATGAAGAGTTGAAACGCAATATTCCTGGAATATGCTGTCCTGTGTGGGTATGGAAGGTACCATTCCAGCATTCTCCTGTCGCATTTTGAGATGGCCAACGTAAAGGGAAAGGCCCGGATCCACTCTGACTCCTGCTGCATGCTTATCCGTCAACAATAGCGGATATGAGCTTTGAGCGACAGTCAGCACTGAACCGTGGGAATGTCCTACTACACTTCGGTACATCATTAAAAAAAATTGGAATAGACCTATGTTTTTGGTAAATTATTTAACTGACGGTTCTGTGTGAGATCCTTTGCAATAGGTGCTTAATTATTCCGCAATGTCTTAACACGATTGAATTGTAGTTTATGTGAGAAATAAGCAAATACATGTAATGACTCACAATAACTTGTAGATATCTTTACTGCAAATCAACGCTTAATTAAGCCATTGAAAGAGAATTACTTGCAGAGAAGTAATAACACGAAACAATGGAGGAAACAAATGCACTTTTCTGAGATGATATCAAAGAGAGAGAGAGAGAGAGAGAGAGAGAGAGAGAGAGAGAGAAAAGAAACACTGAATTGCTGATAACACGCGTCAGAACTGTTACTGATATGTGCAAAGAGTTGTTGTTATCTATTTTGACACGCAACAGAAGGCCACAAGAATAAATATTTAACTTTCCCATTATAAACTTTTTTTTTTATCGGTAAAAGACAGTCCAAAACTATCATTCTTTCTCTTAAATACTTAGTTTCCACTGTACTGTAACACATAAAGTTTCACTACAATTGTCAGCCATAATAAATATGAAGAAAGAAAGAAAAAGACGTGAGCATGCGGTGTATTTTTTGCATTATATGAGAGTAAACATAAAAAGGTAAAGGAAAATAATAGAAATAAATGAAATCACAGTTACTTTTGTTGGAAACCTTGTTTCACATACTTCATCTGCAACTAACTACGAAAGGAATAATTCTGTGATAGAGTGGAGTGAACTATGTTTTAACAAGCACAACGAAAGGGTTCGAACCAAATCCTTCAATGAGAGAGACAATTATTAACCAATCTATTTGTCAGAAAATGAAATCTGAATGTTAGTTGATGGAAATCTATGCGTTTTTATAACTAAGTCGATAAGCAAAAGTCAGTGAAGTCAAGAAGTTATATATCTGGTGTAGTAAAAAGTAATCCATTATTTTTGCATGACATTGAAGGCTTGACTTACCATAGTTAGAATGATCCGATTTAGGTCACATATGCGCCGTTTTGTTCGATAACGTGTTGTCATTTGGAAGGTAATATCATGATGCCTCTCTCATAGAAGCCCTTGTCCCTATTGGCAAAAAATTGAGACAGTCGATGTTCACAAGCATCTCTTGAAGCGAATTTTTCACCAGCAAACGTGTTCGCCATGGACAGGAACAGATGGTAATCACTCGGTGCCAGGTCCGGACTATAAGGTGGATGCATAAGAACCTCCCAACCAAGCTCCCGGAGCTTCTGGAGAGTCACTATCGATGTGTGTGGCCTGGCGGAACACAATGCCTCTTCAATTGGCCAAATCTGGCCGCTTCTGGGCGATTGCTGCCTTCAGACGGTCCAATTGTTAACAGTATAGTTCCGAGTTAAGGGTTTGGCCTTAGGGAAGCAGCTCATAGTAGATAATTCCCTGCCAATCACACCAAACACACAGAAAAAACTTCCTGGCCGTCAATCCTGGCTTGGGCACCGTTTGCGCCGGCGCACCGCGCTTCGACCACGACCGTTTTCGCGTGACGTTGTCGTAAGTGATCCACTTTTCATCACCAGTCACCAACCGCTTCAGAAATGGGTCGCTTTTGTTGCGATTCAGCAGCGATTCGCAGATGGAAATTCGGTCCATGAGGCTTTTTTGCGTTAACTCGTGTGGCACCCATACATCAAGCTTCTTTGTGTATCCAGCCTTATGCAAATGGTTCCACACGGTTTTTTGTGCAATGTTTAGCTCTTGGGCAATCGAAACAGTGCTTACATGACGGTCGGACGCGACAATGTCCATGATTTTATCGACATGTTCGACACTTGGCCTTCCAGTGCGTGGTACATCTTTGACGTCAAAATTACCGGCACGGAATCGACGAAACCAAAATTGCGCGTGATTGGCTGTTACAGTATCAGGACCATAAACACTATTCACATTTGCAGCCGCCTGGCTTGCGTTTTCGCCTTTATCGAAGAAAAACTGTAAAATATAGCGTATTTTCTCTTTGCTAGTGTCCATTTTGACGCGCGCTCACACAACACTGAGTCAACTCATCACAACTATCTGAACAGTGTTTGTAGTACGCAATCTCATCGTTTGAACGCCATCTCGTTGAACCCGATCGGACTTATACAACGCGAGGTACAGATCACTGAAGCCATCTGTTGGCAAAATAATGGATTACTTTTTACTACATCAGATGTATTTGGATTGTCTCTGTCTTCATCCAACAGTAGTCTGAAAAATGGTTGAATATAATATGATTTCCAATCTACTGCTGGATGAAGCCATTCCCTATTATTTTTTCCTCACAAATTTCGGTCAGACGCTGTCCTCTTCCTCGTAGCTCCTAAAAAACGCTTGATTTCATCTAACAATCTTACATTTGGTCTCTTTCTAGATCGTTTCTTTTATCTGACAATCGAAACCAATCTTGTACATCTCCCCATCTGTTCGTTTAGCTTTACAACTGTTCCTTTCCATCATCTTCGTTATCTTTATCACACATTCTACTTTTGTTTGCGAGTGAATCCATTCGTTTGTCTTCCTGTCCCTCCTAATTGTTTCTAACATGCATCTTTGTGAAATTCTTAATTTTCATTCGTTTGCACATTCAATATCCACGTTCACAGTAAAAAAACATCACAGATAAAATACACTAATTATACACATAATTTACGATTGGGACACATTGGTTACTTGTTTTTAAAATAAAATTTAGTCTTTTAAACATGTTACATCCTATTTAATATCCATTGACTTCTTTAATTGTCCTGGCATTCTATGTTTATAGCTGTCTTAGGTATGCTATGCTAATTTTATTAGCTATGCTATTTTTATCTCCATGGATCTGTATTTCTTTCTTTTCAGCGAGTTGGTTCTACGTTGTATTCAAAAGCACTCATTACTCAATTCCTGCATTTCGATTTATAGTTCTCCAGCACTTGAAGCAATGAGGATTATAACTACAGTGAACAGAAGGTGATTAAGGATTCACCATTAATTTCTATTCCAACTTCATCTCACTTTAAAAAAATTGGAAACTTCTTCCAGAACCGCAGAAAATATTTTTGGTAAAGTTTAGTCTTCTTGCGTTTCCTGTTTTCCAAAATTTAATTTTTAATTCCCTCGATGTAGTCTAATAACATATGTAGCATTCGTGCATATATTTTGTAAGGATTTAATATATGCAGAATTGACTCTTGATATCTTTATCCTCAAGCGATTTAAGTACTGCCGCCAAAAAATACCGAATCGAAGGCTTTTTCAAAACCTATGAAGTTCAAATTGGAAGTTCATATTCATTACAGCTTAACATAACATCATTTAAAACTTCTAATTCGTCCATTGCGATAAATCTACTACAGAATCCGGTTTGCTCCTTTGCTTGATTAAAATCTGCCTTGCAATCCGACTATCCGACATGTCAGAAATCTGCCTTGCTTCTTCCTCCGATTAAAATAGAAATTTTGTTCAATATGCTTCAGAATAAGTTTGGTAAACATTTTGTACAGGACTGGCAATAAACTAATGGGTTTTTAGTTTTCAAAACATCATTTGTCCACTCTTGTGTAACAGTAGACCCATCTTAATGGCATTGTTCCAACATGAGGGTATATCTCTCTCTTCCTGAGGATCACTCAGAATAATTTGGCAAATTCCTCTTTCATCTCTCACCTCCCCTTTGCTGTGAGTCCACCCTCTTCATCCCTTCAAATATTTTCCACTTCTTTCATTGCAACAGGAACTTCTACACTATTTCTTCTCTTCCTCCTTTTCCTATAGCTCTTCATCAGAGTAGTAGTTCTCTTTATAAAATTGTTCAAATGTTGTATAATTTCTTGCTTGTTGCTAGTTACGATTCCACCTGGTCTCTTAATTTCCTTTATTTGTTTTAGGTCCCTTGATGGCAAAGCTATAGGAAAAGGGCCTTATTATTTCCTCTCATGGTGTGCGTGTTCAAAAATTTCTGATTGGTAGTGCATATCCAAAAATTCGTGATTGGTGGAGTGATTCATGTTCCATCTGCCGGATAATCTGGTACTACCTTCCTAACCAGATCATTTGGTTTCCAGATCTTCCACTAGATGACCGTAGTTGTAGTTCGCTTTGTAATTATGCTAGAGACTTGTAATACACGCTGTAATTGTAAAGTAGTCAAGTGAGAAAATCACTTACATCTAAATTCCGTAATAGTTGAAATTAACCATTTCTCTATGAGAAAGGGCGAAATACAAAAGCGAATAATGGTGTGTATAAGCAGAAGTATTTGATAAAAAAATAATGCTTGCATGGCTAAAATGCTATCAAGGGACCGGAGCCTTTGCGATTGTTAATAGAATTGCAGCTCTTAACTTGTTTCTCTTTATCATGAGTTGCTTTTTGTTTTGTTTTTTCAAACTCTTGCTCTCCTCGATTGTTTTTCTTACGTCCTCCCTTAATCTTACGGTTTTATTAATTTCTATGTAGTCAATCTTCTTTAGGCTGTTTTCCCCTCCTCTCAGTTTTCCTTCGTTTCTTCATCAAAAGGTTAGTTTCTCTTTAATTTTACTCTTTGTTTATATTTGATGCTGGCTATTTTCCTGACTGTTTCCAGTATTATCTCAACCAGTACGTTATTTGTATAATTGATACCTTTTTGGTGTCCTATTTCTCCCAAGGCGTTGAGCCTATTACTTACAAGGAAACTGTTTCCGGTGGACCTCGCAAATCAACATAAAACTTCCACAATGTATTGATGATGTTTTCAAATGAACACTCCTGTAGTACTACGTTTCGGAATTTAGTGAAACACAAGTTGAAGAACTTTAAAACTTGCAAAAAGAATGTACTGAACGTCTGAATGGTACGAAACACTACGAAACACTATGCATTTTCCGTTCACTTTCATAAGACAGGTTACTCTGAAGCTAATTCGTATGTTGAATTAAAGTCATTGATTGATGAAGTTTACGTGTTAATTAATTGCACTGATCCCTGCCAAATGCGAATATTATATAAAATACAGAGTGACTCAATGCAAACTTCTCATTCCGTTTATTTCGCAACCAATTCATCTCCAGGAATAATGGCGACACACATCACACTTAATTTCAAGGAAAATACACCATTATGGTAAAGCAATGCTCGCTGTCCCATTTCTTGTGGTCTGGTGGGAAAAGGGGAAATTTTCTTAAATTACAACATAGGTCAAGTGACACATGCGAATGATCTTTCGATTATGTTTTTAAAAAAAAGTGAGCTTGAAAGTCGGAATTGTGAACATTTCAAATTAAGGTTTTGATAAAACTAAAGTTTAATAGAAAGTGCAAATTCAGCTTAAAATGTTTTCTCACATAACTAAAACAATTATCAAGTTAATATTATTTTTTTATAATATACCTAAAACTATCGTAAATAAATATTTGACTAATTTGTGGTTCAAGTTTATACAAATATAAAATTAATTATGTAGTAATCACATTCAGCAGTAAAATTGTAATCACTAAACATTATTCTCATATTGAATTTAAACCACCTTTTAAAATTTAAAAAATCTAGTATTTGGTCAAACCCACCATACAATAAAATAAAGATAAAGAATATTACAATATTTTTAGGTTATTGTTAACAAAATTGTTGTAAATTTAGGTACCAAATTGTTGTTTCCTTAGCGACTTCCGTTTAGTGCCAATTAGAATCTGATTTTAAAAAATTCCACTTGAATGCCAATCCCGAAAATGGGTATATTTTTTTTTACTACATATTCGTTAGAACTCGTTTGCTGATTTTCACTTCTGTCGTCGAATTCTGTGATAAAAAGTATATCTCGTGATGGTTATTTTAAAGCACAGAATCACATTATTAATATAATGTTTACACTTTTGACATATCTGATATTACGATTTCGAGTTTCTTTGAGACTGGGGGAGGGGAGACAAACTGCCTGCTTCTTATACAACCCAACGCTCCACATACTGTCGACCTACGACACTTTAGGTTGGGTGGTCAGTCGCACGCTCAACCGCTTTTGCATCTCAAGGTGCCCACCAAGAACAACACTCTGGTACTTAATTTGATAGGAGGCTGAGTGCAACTCAGAGCGCCAGGCATGGGAGCACTGAAGAGAAGTCTCTAGGAATTTGAATCAGGGCCTGATAGTCACATGCGCAACCGTCTGAAACAAGACTAAGAAAATTTCAGAAAACGTCGTGTATGAAAATAAAATACGTAGGTTTATATTACTTCTAGGCTAACTTTTCTGTGCTTTGAGAGTGTTAGCAGATACTGAACTAATTCCAATCAGTGAAGAAAACTACAGTCATTCTGATTAATTTGAGAAATGTTAGCCTTTATTTAACCATTGTAGCTACTTAGATAAAAAACAAAAAAAAAAACAAAAAAAAACTAGAATTGGCGCCGCCAAAAAGGCCAAACAAGTGAGCTCCAGAATGTTCTTTCTTCTAACCAGAAGACGAACTACTTTTCTCGTCGGTAGCAAAACAAAAGGGGTGAACTGTGTCACTCCTGTCATCAGCAACCACCTGAGATGCTCATCACTGCGAGGGAGAAAAAGCAGTCCCAAAGATCTTCCTTCTCTCGCCCTCCCTGAAAAGCCTGTTTTTCTTTTCGTCTTCTCTCTAAATGATGCACAACCTGTAGCACTACACACTTGCTATGCTCGTAGCTCTACCAACATTGTTGCCAAACTCTCGCGTCACAGCTGTTATCATTTTTCACTACTGAGATTCTTTTTTTCAACAACGTTGCAACAACACATGGTGCGAGTGTGAATCGTTGTCTGCTTACATCATTTTCAGCTCGGTTAGACTAGATTGAAATCATAGCTTTCAGAACATGAAACTTGTTCTTAATAAACATAAAAGAAAAATTATGATTTAGCTTGTGCAGGTAAACAAAGAATTTAACCAACTTACTGGATTTTGTGAAGGTACTTTCATTTATTTATTTACTTTGGAAAACTTAATTTTATTCTCTACATTTTGGTGTATTTTCTAAAGATTTTGTATACGTAGTGCACAAAAAGGCCCTAGTAAATCCAGCTCTATTTGCATTGGTAAACTCTATTATTAACATTTATAGTATTCGTAACCATAATTGGGCTCCGGTAACGATATCCTTCTGTTAAGTTGCGATATCATGTGATCAGTTCCCCATCAATGGCTGCCTGTCGTTTTATGCATAATTTTAACGTTTCATAATGTAAATAGTTTATTCTTGTGTTAATGAAATGTATCCAGTATTCTCTAGAACAGAGTATATGCACTACATTCGCACAAATTATTCTGTTAGCAGTACGACAGTAGTGCACGGAAATGGTAGATATATCTTTAGTTGAACAAATACAGTGCAAAGCTGAAACGGGTTACCAGGTCAGTCAAAATTTGGACCGGGTCTAGGGGGCTTCGGATCCGGCCTGGCCTCACTTAGACCCGGTGATCCGGAGGACAAAGCAGAGATTTTAATTTTTTCCTTGCATTTGAACTGTTTCTTTCAGGGGTGACCAGGACCGAAGACTTCCTTCCCCACAAGCACCCGAAATTTCCAGGTAGTAGTAGTATTTCCAGACCTGGTCAATCTGGTCACCGGGTCATTGGGGTCAACTTTAGGACCGAGTCAACGGGGCACCTGTGCTCGGGTCAAGCTGGATCACCAAAAGTGTCCCGATTTCAGCCCTGATACAGTGATGTAATACGTGATAAAAAGCTATTTTTAGAGAGTATGTATTTCTTTAATAATAAATAATTAAATATTAAAAAGTTGATAATAAATAACAAAAAAATAACAAACTATATTGTAATCTAAAGTTATTTTGGTTATTATTATGAATATAATTTAAAATTGGTTATTGCTACTCGTCAAGTTGTAAATCATTATTGAAAAAATAGCGAGCGGCCGTGGCTCAATAATAGAGAGTTGGCTTAGGATTCGGGAGGTCCCGCTTTTGAGCCAAGGGTTAGCCGGCTATCCTCACTGAAGATTTTTAAGGGTTTTTCTTCAGTCACAAGAGGATGTTATCTTCAAAAACTGGGCCCTGGCCAACTACCTTTCCACATCCTTTCACTCACCCTATTCCGGCATGAGCCAAAGACGTCTAAAAGCTATCAAAATTAATTAAATTCAAATTAAATTTTTAAAAATATTCATAAATAGTGAAATTATGTCGGAAAACAGCTTCATTATCAGCATAAAAGAAGGAAGACATTAGAAGTATGTTGTAATACACGCCGGATATGGACAGATTCCTCTATCAGAAAATTTTGAAGATCTGAAGCAGTTGTTCATTATTTTATTGTTAAAGCCAGAAATAAATATCACGTTATAAAAGAATATCTTTAAGGTAAAATTTGTTTAATATACCCCGTCTCCAATTTGCAGGTTTAAAAATATATATAGTCATTTTCTTTTATAAGAAAGACATACAGAAAGAAAAGTTCTCCCAAAGTGATTTCAAAGTGGGAAAAGCACTGGCCCGGATAGCAAGATGTCGTGGATTCATATCCCACCCAAAATCCAGACTTTTGCTTTCTGTAAAATGTTTTTACTATTAAAGTTTGAAACCTCTGATATGTTTACAGCACTAAATTTCAAAATTAATGGTCATTTTCGTTGCCACTTGGTCGTATCTCCAGCAAAAAAAAAAAAAGTAATTGTTCGCACAATTGTCGTATTTCCATGGACAAGATGACAATAAATAACTGCCAAACTGACAGATTTTGGAAAATATCACTACAGCATATTAAAGCACTTCTCAACAAGTTTACTACCGTGTAAATGCCATTCAGGTTTTTAAAACTGTGGAAGAGTAGTGATGTAGCAAACCTTTAACTCCCTCTCCTGTAAAGTTGGGTTCAGTGGAGATATGACAATATAATCCGCAGACGTCATAGTGATAATTCTGGAATTTGAACTTGTAATCAACCATTGCTAATAATTTATGCATACTGTATTATCCTCGAATGTAGTGGCAGACGTTTCAGTCATAATGTATTTGGTAAAATTTACACTACCAAGGTTATAATGTTATAGTTGTACACTAATGGTGGAACCGGTTTCACCAGATAAGAAACTTTGATTTTCTATTAAAGCGATTATGTTGAAATAGATTCCACCATGTACGGAGGCAAGTCAGCAATACATATAGTCACAACAGCAATCAAACATCGTACCTTCGGCAATACATTGTCGTTATAACTATATTTCCAATACCACTTACAGAAAGGCTTGCGGCATGCTATCGTTAAAGACTCAAAATCTGTTCTATCCAAAAATGCATATTCCAAAACTACGTGGAAGGGATTTCTCAAAAGATGTAGGCCATTGCCAGAAATTTTCTGAAGTAAAGATAGATCGAATCGAGCATCAATAAGAAGACTTTCCGAGTGAATAAAGTTGATATACCTAATTGAGCAATGACATTCTCTCATCTATAAGAAATAACGTTCGTTAGAATGTGTATAATACCGTATTTACTCCTGAGTGTTATGCATTAAAAATCGTTCCGCATATGGAATCTGAGGTATCAGTTTGGTGCAAACAAATTGTTACATGTTGAAAACTCATCATTCATACCCATTTCGACCTGCTTTACTCCAGAAATTTCCTTACGCACCCATTGCACAATTTTGGAATATTCATTTTTTATGTTTAATTTTTAGTCTTTAGGCAACTTCGGCTCAGGCCGTATGGATGATGATGAAATGAATTTTTGGAGTGAAGATAGTGGCAGGAAACGGAAGAACCCCGAGAAAACGCATAAACATGGTGTTTGTCCACCACAAAACCCATTGATCCACCGCGGCCCATACCAGCTTTAAAGTCTTTGATGATAGCATGCTGCATCATCTGTGTGTTACTGGTTGAAATATGAAACTCTAAAGTTATTTTTCCCACGCTTCCGACAACCTGCTGCTCCGAAACAGCGCGGAATTTCCACCACAGTGACTAAAACCTTATTTTTTGATGAAATTTCGTTTATTCTTTCTCTTTATGTATCCTAAATTTACTGCAACAGGATAATCAGGGGAACGCTCAGTATAAAGCGCAAAAGTTTCACTGAAGTCGATGTATCCATTCAAAAGTTATGTCCGTCCAAAAAAAAAAAAAAAAAAAAAAATATGTGAGCGTTACAATTGCGAAGAATTTGAGGATCTCAAGGTTTCAAAACAATAAATTTTTGAAATAGTTTGAGAACGCTAACAACTGCATCACAATACTTGACCCCGACTTCCCATACGACCCGTCCCAGAACCTACTGTTAAGTGTGAAGCATGACCATAAAAGCACAATATTTTTAATGAACAGAACAAGCACTCCATTTTAAGCAAAAAGCCAATTTTAGCCTTGTTTGTGGAATTGAGATTTTACTGCTCTTTTATTTTCATTTTGTTCCTTTTTATGAGAATTCAACGTTTTGTGTGTTAATTAAAGATAATGCTGGTTGAGATTTCTTACTATACGAATTTTATACGGTATTGGTTGGCTATGCACAACAATGTCAATAAACTTGACGTGCATACAAATATTATAAATTGAAATGGTGTATGATAAAATTGAGTACGTTAGGTCAAATTTTATTCAATGAAGTTGCATAACGTTGAATGTCCAAAGTTTTTAAGCAGGAAACTGGCATATCTCAAATGCGTAATTCAACGTGTTTCATTTAGAGTAACTTACTAATGAATGCACTGTTATTTCTTAACCAGTGAGTTTCTGTACTCAAGTAAAATGTTACTATGTTGAGCAAAGGTGAATCTTTCTTTACGTATTAGTACGTATGACTGGATCAACGAACCCACAGGTTATCTACATCGTAAATGTATATATTTCTAATAATACAATAGAAATAAGACCTGTGTCAACTATTTTATGAAAAATGAATGTTTGTGTATGCAATATTTAGTGTTAATCAGTGGACGCGTGTAGATTTGTATACTTAACAGACACACAAACACTCATTTTTATAAAATATTTGCCAACAGTTACAGCCGGGGTGCTTAGGAACGGGAACACCCACAGTATTTTAATATTGTGTCGAATAATTTTGTCTCAAATTTGGTGTGGATTCGTAAACGTAATGGAAACAATTTGGAGAAGAGAACGTTTAAGTAAACATGTTGACAACAGTGAAGACCCACTGCACCAGTCAGCTAGTCTAGACAAGATCTTTCAAACGACACGTCAACCACCTCTCAAGACCTTGTGGTTCATGGGATTTATTTTTTGTGACACGAATGGACGGATAAAGTGGAATTAGAAGGACCCTTATTGTTAGCTACGCTGTCAAGGGACCTAAAATCATACATACGGATCGGATGGAGAACATCCTTTTTTTTTGTTGAAGTTGGTTAAAAGACAAGGAAACTTTCTAAGATCTATTGTAAACTTCAAGGTACCAATTTGTACAAATCAGGGGGAAAATTCTTTTATAAAGGAAACCTAATGTCAGTTACATGTTTTTCGGGGACACTTTGGAATTTTCATTTTAGAAATATTGTGGGGAATTCGAGAAGATGTTGCGGTTTAGACATTTATTTCCTAACATAAAATAATGTTTAGAAGTGGGTTCAACAAATTGTTAATATGCAGATTCTTTGACATTGTCAATTCTGCGCACAACACTCAGAGCACATTACCTATCTTCAGTTGGACAGTTGTGCGCCGTGATAGTGTTTTAAGGTTACATCATCGACTATATCGATCGAAATTCTACCACTTGTTGCTTTTCCTTCTCAATTTTTATAACTAATTTTACTTTTAGTAAGACTAGAAATGCACTGAAAAGAGTATATTGGGCTTTGAAAGCAAATATTTTTATAAACTAGATTCTTTTTTATCGAGATCAAAATATGTAGTTGTATCTGACGGCAAACTTTCAAATTCAATGGACAATAAATGTAATCAGTTATTTCACGGAGAAGAACACAGAATAGCGGAAAGCATGCGACCAAATGCCAATGTAACTCGGGTAATGCAACTATTGGAAGCTTAACGAGAAAACAAACTTCAACTGCTCTACGCGACTCAGATATAAGTTTGATGTCATACGTTTACTTAAAACAAGAGAAGAACAACAACAAGAAGAAGGAACTTTAAGATAGTTCCATAACTTGGCATAACTTTACTCCTTTTATTTCAAAATATCCTTAGCAACACAAGGATGTCCGGTCAATATCGGGCTAATAGTGGGCCAATAACGCGGATAGTGATCATAGTTGGCTATTCTGGAGAAATAGCGACCGAAATTGGCGTGGTAAGATATTTCTACATTCAATGCTTTTCTGAAACTTGAGAAACGTATTGTATTTGAACCAGAAAACCTAAAAAATGGCAGATTAAAATATGAAGTTTAGAGAAATATCACTGTCTGAATATATAATCGGACTCATCGCACGATGTCAATCGACACTACTCGATATCGTTCGGAAAAGCTTTGCGTGTGTTCGAAACACTCTGTGTAGTTAAAGTATAACATGCACTCAGTGCTTAAAGTTTTTCTGTAACGAAAATGCTGTCTATGTCATTACATTGAATGAAATATACACGTACATTCGTCGTATTTTTCTCGACGGATGGTTCTGTAGTGTAGTGGCTAAAGGGAAGGACAACAAATCACAAGGTTGCACGTTCGAATCCAGCCGTACACAAGTTTGAAAAAATTCAACTAGCTCTCAAGGCAGGAAGCATAATAAAATAAAGATAGGATGTAATCCTGATCACATTTCTTTAAAAAACTACTATAAAAATAATAAAAAACATTTTAAAGACATTCTTTTCTTAATCAATTCGTACTAAAAAAATATAATTTTGTTTATGCATGACTCAAAAGAAAAGAATGGGGCGCGTCATTTCAAGAATTTATAAAGTGACTATACCAGGTGTGTAAATATGAAACCGGAATTTGTGTATAGACGGCGTTAGCTGTCACTGTGGTTACCGTAAAACTGCGTCCTTGGCGCCACTTGCTTGTTTTGACTGCTGATAACGATTTGCAACTCGCAACCAGACAAGTTTCATGTCATAGTGTAGTGTTTAATAGCGTTGAACATGGCGCAATTTGTACCTACAAACTACGATGTGCGGACAGCATTGATTTTTAGTTACCATTTGAAGAAAACTGCTGCAGAATCGCATCGCATGCTTGTCGAAGCTTACGGTGATCATGCTCTTGGTAAGTCACAGTGCTATGCGTGGTTTACAAATTTAAAAGTGGCGATTTTGACGTGAGAAACGAAAAACGTGGAAGACCACCGAAAAAGTTTACAGACAGCGAATTGCAAGCTTTATTGGATGAGGATGACGCTCAAACGCAACAACAACTCGCGGATCAATTAAATGTGACACGAGAACAGTTTCCATACGTTTAAAAGCCATGGGCAAGATTCAGAAGGTGGGAAAATGGGTTCCACATGCATTGACTGAACGACAGCAGGAAAACCGAAAAACCACTTGCGAAAATCTGCTCGCCAGGTACAAAAGGAAATCATTTCTCCATCGAATTGTGGCTGGTGACGAAAAGTGGATCTATTTCGAGAATCCTAAGCGTAAAAGATCATGGGTAACTCCAGGAGAGCCAGCGACATCGACTGCAAGACCAAATCGCTGTGGACGGAAGACAATGCTTTGTGTTTGGTGGGATCAGAAGGGAGTGATCTATTATGAACTGCTGAAACCTGGCGAAACCGTTAATACCCAACGTTACCGACAACAAATGATCTATTTCCATCAAGCTTTGCGTGAAAAACGACCAGAATATGACCAAAGACAACATAAAGTGATTGTACTTCACGATAATGCACCCTCCCACACAGCAACACCGGTCAAGGAAACGACTGCGACGTTTGCCTGGGAAATCCTTCCGCATGCTGCTTACTCATCAGACTTGGCGCCTTCCGATTTTCACTTATTTGCATCCATGGGACACGCACTTGCTGAGCAGCGCTTCACATCTTACGAAAATGTACGAAAATGGCTTGATGACTGGTTTGCAGCACAAGAGGCACATTTTTTTGGTCTGGCATCCACACATTGCCGGAACGATGGCAGAAATGTATCGCTCGCGATGTCCAATACTTTGAATAAAATAGTTCTTAGCATTGTCATCCAATCACTGTGTCTTTTCTGTACATAAATTCCGGTTTCATATTTACGAACCTGGTATATGAGAGCGCGCTCATGCTTTTCTTTTTAGTCATGCATAAACAAAATTATCTTTGTACCGTTTAGTACGAATTGATTAAGAAAAGAATGTCTTTAAAAAGGATGTTTTTTTCGAGTTATTTCGATGTTCGGATACATTTTCTCAAGCTAAATGTTTTGTGACCCAAATCAAAACCCAGGCTAGTATTTATTTTAGGATAAAGAAGTTGAGAATAAAAAATATTAAAATTTGCTTTTAAAATATATAAATATATAAAAAGTAACAATGTAATATTGTATTGTCACCGGACTTACGTCGCTCTGCAAAATTTCATTATTCTATGACGTCGGGAAATGAGTTCATTTAACGTTCCAAGATTTGATGACACCACAAACCATTGTGAACTAAAGAAAATAATGTAAAAATATACGTTATTAAGGTAATTAAACCAGTTAATTTCTCTCAATGAGAGATGGTGTTTTCCGATAGCAATCAGTATCAATCTCCGGTACCGATCGGTGGTATCGATCTCAGATATCGGCAAATGTTTGTCGTTCAACGTTGATCGAAATTGTGTAGCAACATAGACCTATATCGCAAATCGTCCGTTATTGATATCGACTGATATCAATGTGATACTGGGGAAGGCTATACAGGGAGTCTAAGAAATTGTCGTAAATTGAAAGGCGAATTGCTCAAATCCAAACAAGAAATCTAGTTCGGCTGCACTTCAGATACTTCCCCGAATTATTCAATTAGCAACTATATGAGTTTTTAATTTACGATATATTTGCTCCATGGTTACTTAAACTTAAATGGGTTACATTATTTCGTCTTTAATTTGGATTAATGTTATTATAGGTTAGGGTCAAGTTTGTTGTGATCTGGTCATTATGGTATCAGGGGAGTGTCTAAAGAGCATCCGAAAGTTCGTTTGAGAAAATGTAATAGTTTCGGAATTAGAGACACTCAAATATGGCACTGTATCGTCACAAATGTTATAATATTTTAACAAATATTTGCGTAATGTTTAGCAAAGCTCAACCAAAGTTGTATTCAAGGATTGCATTTGAGTAAATTTAATGACTGAGAGAGTGCAATTTAGAGTGCGAAAGATTTTCTATCTCAAGTAGTTGACAGTAGACAAGCATAGGAGGTCTGACAATTAAGTTCGTGGACGCATCCTAGAAAAATTGCTATATACCTCATTGCTGAATATCACTAGGGTCACCTTCGAGGTACTCCCATTGTAAACATATGCACAAATGCCACGCCTAGTACATCCTTCAAACCAATTTTGAACCTCAGTTTCTGGAATGCCCATCGGAGTCGTTGTCGTATTACCTTTGATGTCCTGAATGTCCTTTAAAATGTCTTCAATTCAATATACACTTTCCTGCGGGTAAAGAAAGAAATATTTGCAGGCTAGTTGAGGTAAATAGGTAGAGTGTTCCAATACAGTTATTTATTTTCTGGCTAAAATCTCCGATACAAACAGTGCTGTATGAGCGGAGCTGTGGGATCATTTTTGTACACACTTTGTGAATGCCAAGCTCTTCAGTTAATATTTTCTAACGCTTTCTCTATCGATGGTCTACTATGCTTCTCACAGTCAGCCGACGATTTTGACGCATATTTTTGCAATGTTTCCCGCAATTCTGCTCTCTAGTCTGGCCGCCCTAATATCTTTTCGTCAGTGATGTGTTCTCTCCCCTCACAAAAGTATTAAATCCATTTGTACACAGCCGTTCTCATCATGGCATTATCTCCACAAACGTGCACTAACATAACTTTGATTTCATCCGCGCTCTTGCTCAGTTTGACGAAAAATTCAATAATGACGAACTATTATTGTTATGTGCCGCCAGATGGCTCCAGAAGTATATTTTGCATTCTCCGTGATAGTTGTATCTCGACAACTCTTGGGTAATACCGTGGCTATGTAAAGTGTAATTTATCACGAAATTACCAAGCTTTTATCCTATCTTGTTTCGGGTATGTTACTATACATGTCGTAATGGAATGCTTATGCTGTGTGAGCTGTCAGATACAGAAACGATTTGTCCAAGTATTTTTCTTAATAGAGATACTTTAAAGCTTGTTGAAGTTTTTATCTGTCGTAATATTAACACATCAGTAAAAGAAAATCCTTAAATTGTTTTTAATTTGAATGTGATACTTTTTTCTAATTTTTCTTCTGAACATAAAACTATAAATGAAATATTAAATTAATCAGTGGATTTCTTCCATCAACTGCTCTAAGAGAAATGATTGTTTCAAAAATAACTAACAAAATAAATATTAAAACATTTTAACGTCTTGATACTTGATTAAAGTCGATATTGAAATCTAAGTGGTGGCTGGTAAACATCCATTTCGGACAGAACAAATCAATTTTCAAGTACTTCTTTTATTATTTTATTTTCACCTTACCTGTCGTCATATTACATAGTATTCTTGAATTTGAATTTTTATGTATTGCCTTTAGGCATCTGAGGCTCCTTCCGGGATTGGGCGGAGGAAAGGATGTTGGAAGGTAGTCGATCAGGACCTAGTATGTAGGTACCATTCCGTCATTTGCCTTGTGTGACTGAAGGAAAGCCGTGATAAAAGTCAGGAGAGGTGGCCGCTAAGATCGTTTCCAGGACCTTCCAATTTCTAAGCCAACGCTCTAGCAACTGAGCTACGGATGTTAGGTGTATAAGATTCTTGAACTCGTGACGTATAAGATTATCAGATCTTTGAGCAAGTAGTGAATAGATTCACTGATTTGTTAGTTGGCCGCTTTTAGCGAATTTGGCTAGTAAAAAATGAATTTGGTTTTATACTGATGCATATTAATACTTCTATGACAGATATTAACAAGCCAAAACAAATTCAATAATAATATCAACTCAAACCATGCATTGACAAGTAGATATACACATACAATGTATTCCTAAAGTCATGTTGTATTGTTCTCTTCAGAGCATGAAAGCCTTCGGAGAAGGAATCGGACCCCCTATCAGTTGCGGTTAACCAAACATTGACACGACCACCAGAAAGATTCGGACAACAAATTTTCTGTGGCGTTGCCACTTTCTCGAAGCAGATGGCAGAAGCGAAAGGTGGTCATATCTTTTTCCAAAGAGAGAAAAGAAAGAAGAAGAAAAAGGGAAAGGAAGGAAAGAATAGTACAGAGAGAAGTGGCAACGTTTGGGTCAAAACCACAGACATTCCTTCCACATGTCTGTGGTTTTGAAGAAAACATATGGTGACCTAAGGCTTTCATGCTTTGGAGAGGGCTGTAGTTTCAAATGATAATAACCTCGCAACGAAACACAACATATAACTTACATGAAAAATTTACAAAATGAAAGATATTCCTCACTTTTATATGTGCGTTCATTGAAACTCCATGTGGGTATCTCTGAGAGTCTTGCAGATAGATATCTATAGGTGGCACTTCAGTACTCTCTCTTGCACCCCTTTCTACAAACATTACAAGAACAATCTTTGACAGTATCTCTCCTTTGTTTGGTGACTGTTTTGCGTTTCTATCATGTGTCGGTGGATGTTATGGCCGTTTAAAACCCCAACCACACCATACCTTCACAGACACATTGTATTAGTTACAGTAAAACAGCTTGATGATTATGTAACTTCGCTTGCGCCTATGCTTGACAGGTTTTCGCCTGTCCAGCAATTTCTTTTTAACAAGATTGTATTGTATACAATTCGAACCACAACACTTTGCAAGCATGTTTTCTGGATGTGCTAATTGCAAAAACTAGAAATGCGTCCATATTTAAGAAAAGCATATAGACTGCAGGCAATAAAATATAATGTTTGCTGCTCTGAAACCTTGAAAACAGGATAAGCTGATGTCGAAGTGCATTCAGTACAGACGTCATATGAAATGTTTCAGGTCTTTATTTGAGATGTGTATATCGTAACTATTTTTTTTCCTATATGTTCTAAAAGTATTACGGTGAGATAAATCCACTTTGTAAGGACAAAATTTTTAATGTGGTAAATTTAATTTATTGTTAATTTGATATCCTGTAGTTAATAATGATACCAACCCAAAAGAGTGTCATTTGTGAAACAATAAAAAACTGTAGAACATTGGAACTTCGCAGCTTTTTACAAGTTGTATTATTATTATTTACTAATATTGATATTTTGTATTTATGAGCTTTTGAAGGTTATTTCTGCGCTCTATATAGACATTTATTCAAAGTTTTATAAGAAAAAGCTAAATAAAAAAGAATTATAGCAGTATTTATCTTATTTAAACTGAAACATAAATACTTTATCACAATTTAGTGGAAAGCAATTTCTATATTTAAATGTTAATTAACGTTAAATTATGCAAAATTATACTTCACTAAATTATAATAAAATATTCTTGCAAATACGCGGTATAGTAATAGAATTCATTCTATGTTTCACATTTTCTAAGCAATTTGGTTGAAAAAAATATAAATAAGCAGAGAAAATGTAATACCGTCATGCTTAGTGCATCTTAAGCTATATTTTGTCTTTGTCTTCAGTGTTTAATCTCCCTTGGGGAAAACAGCTGCTCTGTCCTTAGTGGAAGGTATCATCCCTATATTTTTTTTATACGACTCACAGAAAGTAGGAATAAGCACTAGTAAGAACTCTAAAATTATGTCCTGAATATAATAAACCGCTAAAATAATAATAAGCTTCGAAGCAGAAAATAGTGTACAGGTTGAATTAGGAAAGAACAGGGGCTACAATGGAAAATATTATGCTATATATTTTAGGCTGCCTAAGCTCTAAATTAGTTAATAGTTTTTATTTTACCTCCATCCATTATCCCACCTGTAATAATAACATTACACTATCATCACTTAGCATGGCCTGCGTTCTTGTTTATTGCTTTAAGCAAATATGATTTTTATTTGCAAAAACTATCACGTTCTTGTGTTTACTTTCCACTGGCATTCTCCTGGGTGATTACTTTTGTAATTGATATACTTTACATTCCTCTAATGTTGGGCTTGGAAATTATACGTCTAAAGCCCACCACAAATCAATAATTCCAGGCTATATATAGACTACATCCTTCAGGTTGTGGGTTGGGCGTAGGGCCGACAACCCTACCCCGGAAAAGCTACTTGTTTGGAGGCCGGATAAGAAGCCTCGGAACGGACGGATTGAGGGAAATCGACAACAGCAATAGCAACGGACTGATGAAATGATAATTGGAACATGGAAGCTGGTTCAAGCTCGGTGCAATGAAAGAGACCATCACAGAATTCAGAAAATACAAAATAGACATCTGTGGACTATAGGAAATCAGGTGGAAAGGTAATGGCATACTACAAAAGAAAAATGAAACAATATATTATAGTGGACATAACACAGCTAGAACAGAATTTGGGACAGGCTTTTATGTGACTAAACGCATTCAGAACAAAATAATAGACTTTGAACTAGTCAGCGATAGAATCTGCAAACTCAGAGTGAAAGGAAAATACATAACAATAATCACAGTTCATGCACCCACAGAGAAAAAAGATAGCAACGTAAGAGTTTTATAGCCAAGTAGAAAGGGTCTACGATCACTCACCCAAGTATGACATGAAAATCATTATAAGCGACCTAAACACAAAAGTAGGGAAATAAACACTATTACTACCCAAAAATAGGAAAATCAGTGCACATGATGTATCAGACGATAATGGATACAAGATAATAGATTTCGCCGCCTCTCGAAACATGACAATATCAAGCACATGGTTCCCACATAAGAGAATCCACACCGTTACCTGGAAATCGCCAGACGGACAGACGGAAAACCAAATTGATCACGTCGTCGTAGACAGTAGATACTGCTGCAGCATGCTAGATGTCAGAACTAGAAGAGGAGCACTTAGTGACTCCGATCACTATTTAGTAACAACAAAAATCAGAAACAAAATAAGGGAGAAACCGAAAGAAAACCTCGAATCTCTAACAAGATGGGACATTGAAAAACTAAAACAGGAAACAACAGCCAGGGAGTACAGGAACAAACTATCGGAACAACTGCTTGGTATCGATCGAGTGGGAAAATAAAGAAATAGATGACATCTGGGAAGAACTGAAAAACAACATAACCGAAGTAACCAAAGATTTACTAGGCAAGAAGGAAGGTCGTAAAAAACAAAAATGGTTTGATTAGGAATGCCAAGACGCACTGAAAGCGAAACACGAAGCAAGAGCAGAAACACTAACTCACAACATACGGGAGAAAACGGAATCATACAAGTAAGCCAGAAGAGCCTCGAAAAAACTGTTTAAACAAAAGAAGAGGGAACTAGAGAGTAAAGTTAAAGACATTGAAAACCTAAAGTACGCTGGGCAAACGAAGATCTTCTTTAGAGAAGTCAGAAATTTTAAACTGGGTTATCAACCATATTCTAATATAATTAGAGATGTAGAAGGGAAAATAGTCAGCAGTAAGGAAGATATTTTAAAACAGCGGGCTAGCTACTATCAAGAAATTTTCGAAAATACAAGATTGCATAAGCGGATACAAGCACAATAGCAACGCAAGAAGATCAAAACCAAGTCTCGAAATCCACCATACAGGAAGTACGAGAAGAAGAAGAGGCTGAAGAATAACAAAACACAAGCCATAGATTCAATCGCAGCAGAATAAATAAAGAATGGAGGAGAAATAGCAATTGAAGTACTTCATATTTTAATAACTAAGATATGGAAAAGTAGAAAGACTGAAAGGAAAACCGGCATAATAAACCCAATCCATAAGAAGGGAGATCAACTGGACTGCCGAAACTACAGAGCGATTATCTTACTGTCTACAGTGTATAAAATATTCACATCTTTGTTGCGCAGAAGACTAAAAACATTTTACGAGAATACAATAGGTGAATACCGGAGTGGTTTCCGGAAGGGCAGATCAACGACTGACCAATTATTTACAACGAAGCAAATCATAGAAAAACGCTGGGAAAACAACATCACAACATACCATCTCTTCGTAGATTTTCGCAACGCATACGACTGCATCACAAGGGAAGAGCTTCGGAAAGCCCTAGCGGAACTTAGAATCCCAAGCAACTAATACATATACAGATGCTTATCAGAATAATGGAAACACCTGAACGAAAGTGCAACTTACCAGATTAATATGGTGTCGGGCCACCTTTCGCCTTCAGAACAGCCTTGATGCGACGTGGGATGGAGGCATAGAGGTCGTGAATGGTAGCAAGTGGAATATTACACCATTCCTCGTGCAGGGCATCGGCCAGTTCTGTGAGAGAGGATGGAGGTGGAAATCGTCGCCGGAGTCGTGTTTCCAAGATGGACCACAGATGTTCAATTATGTTGAGATCTGGGGATTGGGCGGGCCAGGGGAGGTGTTGAACTTCATCCCGATGTTCCTCAAACCACGCTGCAACAACTCCAGCTGTGTGAATGGGTGCATTATCATCCTGGAATATGGCGTCATTGTCCGGGAACAACATCCGGACCATAGGATGCAAGTGGTCTCCTAAAATTGCGACATAATCGTTGGCAGTGATGCGTCCGCGAAGTGTGACCACAGGACTCAATGAAAACCATGATATTGCGGCCCACAGCATCACCGTGCCGCCGCCATGTTTCACAGTTGGGCGGAGACACTGCAGATCATACGCTTCTTTGGGCGTTCTCCACACATAAACACGGCCCGTGGTTTGGAATAGGGTGAATGGTGACTCATCCGACCATACCACACGTTTCCAGTCGTCAACGGTCCAAGTTGCATGTTCGCGGCACCATTTGCGGCGTGCTAAAGCGTTCTGGTCCCTGATGAGAGGTTTGGCCCGTGCAACACGACCCCGTAAGTTCATGTCATGTAATTCGCGGCGAACTGTGATTGTCGAAACAGGTTGGGGGAGGTGCTGATTGAGTTCCTCCGTCACTTGCGCCGCAGTGGCACGACGGTTCCGCGTGACAATGCGCTTTAATACCCGGCGTGCCCTGTCACTGATGCTTTTCTTCCGCCCACTGTTCCGCTTCCCCGATGTGGTTTTCCCGTGTGTTGTGTAGGCCGTCATCACCTTCGACACTGTCCCTGGCGACACACCTAACACACTAGCCACTGCCGTCACACTCACTCCACATAACCGCGCACCAACAATTTGCCCTCTTTGAAACTCTGAGAGGTCTCCCATTTTACACTACCTCCGTCTGCTGCAGCCACTGCACACTCCTGTTCCACGACGCCTGACGTAGTATGGAGACCGACCTAACACACCACCACCAGCAGTCCGGCGCTGCGGTCGCCACGACACCACTGCCAACCCATACATCTGACGTGTTGCCAACTACAGGTGTTTCCATTATTCTGATAAGCATCTGTATGCCGAATCGCAACTACGGATTTATGTGTCACAGTCATGATTGGAAGTCACATATCCCAGAAGTTCCCGGTACAGAAAGGAGTTAGACAAGGAGACGGGTTGGCCCCAATGTTATTTAGCCTAGGATTGGAAACAGCAATAAGAAGAGCCAAACTAAAAAGAACAGGGACAATAGTGAATAATACCTACCAGATTTTGGGATACGCTGACGAGATCGACGTTATCGGAAGAAGCCTAAAGGCGGTAAAAGATGCCTTCACCAGTCTAGCAGAAGAAGCTAAGAAGTTGGGATTAATGATTAATGAAGATAAAACAAAGGTCATGGTAATATCCAAAAACCAAGGTATAGAGAGAAGAATTGGTCCAAAAGTCACCATAGTAGAATATAACTTTGAAGTAGTGAACGAATTCTCCTATTTAGGATCTATCATAACAGATGGAAATAATCCAACAGCGGAAATTAAACAAAGCATACTTCTCACTATTGCCCATACTCCGATCAAGAGACATAACGAAAACGACAAAACTCACAATATACAAAACACCAATAAGGCCTGGTCCAATAAAAATGGAAAATGGGCAACGCAGAATAAAATACAATCATGAACTGTACAACTTGCTCAAAGACGAAGACTTAGTAACACATGTAAAAATAACCCGACTTCGCCGGCTTGGCCACGTAGCCAGAATGGATCCAGATAGAATCGCAAACAAAATTTTTGAAAGTCAAGTTGAAGGGAAACGCACAAGAGGTAGACCGAGAAACCTCATGGGATGCAGTAAAGGAAGATTTAAAACAGGCAGAGAGAAAAAAAATTGGACATCTTTAGTGATGGGCCGTCCGCACTGGAGGCGACTTCTCAAGGAGGCTAAGGCTCGACTACGAGCTGTCACGTCGTAGGTGAGTTGATATAGACTACATAAACTGCTCCATGTCACCAATCCTGTGGTCTTTTCTCTGCTTTAGAAGTAAACAGTTCTTTTACATTGTTTGTGGGTTGATCAACAACTTTGATTCTGCCGAAATGACGTCTTGTAAATGAAGGGTAGTAACGTACTTACATTTTTATTGGAGTGAATTTGAGTATTTGGTTGTTGTTCGTTCAAACCTCAGAGTCATCGTATGAGTTTCGCATTTCTTTAATTATTTTTACATGTGGATGAATAGCTTCTACAGTCTCAAGATAAAGATAAAATGAATTGTATGGGCGGTAACAGCACTATGGCTTACGCCCGTCCCGTCTACAGTCTCAACTTTCGGTCCCAACTAAATTTCTCTACAAGTATTCATCAACATTGAATTAAAATGGATATAAGACTTATGGGTAAATCGACCAGTCCTGGAAATCCAGAATGAACAGAGATTACGGAAGTGTGTGTGATATCATATTTCATTTGTGATTAGGTTGCACTTCATCTATTATTTAGTCCACGAGCCGCTACTTCAGGTATAAGCGAAGAAAATAGTAATTATGAAAAGCGCCTATCGAACAGAACTATAGTGAGAAAATCAAGTACCTTTGCCTGTTTTGTGGATCCTATCTTGTCATTTGTTTGTTGAGACTGAATGCGAACAAAGCAACCTTCCCCACTAAATCACGGTTAGGTGTAGGTATCCTTCAAACTTTGGCCCATTATAAGAGAATTACAAGTTGAATTGTAATATACTCTGCTAATATACAGTCCAGTCCAGTTTAATGCTTCCTGATGGTAGAAAAGATTTTGTTCAATATTGACGTGTCACGTAGTGGACAAAATTATTTCATCTAAGAACTTCGGTTATGAATTCAAAGAAAGGTGATTAGCAATGCTTAGCATTAACTACGAAACGCAGAGGAGAGAGATATCTTGGAGGTTCTGACGAGACTGTAGACGATACAAATTAGTTTCTTTAAGTTTATTGTTACCAGTCTACTGTCTAAATGTAGCCGAATTTGAACATATTATTTGAGTGCGCCATCAGAGTTAATTGGATCAAAATTGTACAAAACCGTTGTCTCAAAATGCGTTAAGAGCCTCAAGGAAAGAGATCCATTTGTGATTCTCAGCAGCCAGTTGTATAGTCCCTTTATAGAGAGAAAAATATTTTATTGACTTTATCCAATGTTTATACCTTTTAATTAGAAACTGGATTGATTTCTTTAAATAAGAGCCCTAAATTTTTCCGAAAGAATTTTAACGAGTTTCGTTTCTTTCTGTCTCTATTAATCAAACTCCAATGTTTTTGCCAGATTCCATTTTTACATCGGAGACAATACAACAACGACAACAATAACAACAAATGGGAGGATCTGGGAAGGAATCGGCCCTGGCCTTGACCAAGATACAATCCCAGCATTTACTTGGTGCGACCGAGATAAACGAAGGAAAAACCTCAGCCAGGATGGTGGTTGCTTACCGCGAATGCACAATCTTCAGAATGTTTTACGCCTTTACCAACTGAGTTACAGCCGCTCGGGAATCTTTCAATATTCTTGTAAGTATCTTATTTTGGTAAATAATGAACACAAACTTAAGGATTTTATCTAAAGCTGCGTACTTCGATCATAGATTTTTTAATCAAACAGATGTTTAGGTACAACTTTATCATTATTATTTGTGCAACATCCTGTATTTATAATGCCCTTTTTACAAGCCGGATAAATCGAAGGTTAGGGGATTTCCAGATTTAATAATAGCAAGAAATCATACTTTATTATGGGTTATAGTAGGTAATTATGAAATGCAGAAATATTACAGTTGTTAGTTGTAATTTTTGTTAGTAGCTGAACATTTAATAACAAATAATTACTATATTTAATTAGAAAAATCTCAGTCATGACATTTTTTTAAAGAGAGAGAATGATCATCAATTATTTGACTTATTTCTAGTTTATTTGCAGTTATAATTAAATCCCGAAGCAGACAAATGCGATTTCCAATGCAGATTATATGAAGATTCGAATTATTTTGTTAGCTGTACACCAGCACTGAGTTACTTTAAAGGTATGTCTAGTATTTTGCATATTCTAATGAGCACTACGTATCTTTCAAATGTACGGAATATCTTATGAAGTTGTTTTTGAGAGCTCATACGAGGTCGTTGCTTTCACCAGTTGCATCTCTTCATGTGGTGAGACTATTGAGTGTCACTTGTTCAACTGTGGTGTTCTCCCCTCATCTTTTTCGCCTGTATACACGTGAAGGACGTGGTTAAAAAAGCAGCTGGATGGGCCCAACACAAAAGCGGGGGCGGTACCATTCCTTCCAAGGAATGAAGAGGACTCAGCCGGCCCCTCTGCTTACCTGGATTCTCGTATGGTTATAAGATCCCCTCTTCAAAGACGCTTGTTCCTCAAAGGAATTTTTTAAAAAGCTTCTTTAGGATATAGTGTCTCTGGTCTGGCAAGTACTCTAAGTTGCCACTTGTGTGTTGTGGACATGGCATGTTCACAAACAAATGTAAACTAACGTACGTGTTTTCTGTTCATTGTGGTACGGATAGTTTTCTATGTAATGCATACTGAGATAAGTACTTGTATTAAAGGATTTTAAGGGGTTGTAAGAAGAGGTTTACAAGTTCAGCAGTTATTTGAGTTATATAAACTAGAATATTTTGTCGCTCTTAAAAACGAGCGAGGGGACAAAGATCCACATACATTGAGCATCATCAAAAGCGGCGTCCGAATGTTTAAGAAGAAAAAAAAAAAAGGACAATGCATGTACTTCCACTCTTCTACGGTCCAAATATTGCTTTTATTACTTTGAATTAAGTTGTGACTTATATTACTAATATTTAATGACACTTTTGTGCATAATATGTGGTTATATCTAGTTAATTAATTGAATAATAACAAATTTCTAAAATGTTACAAATGTTACACACATCTGAAGATGTTACCGCTGTATGGCAATGAAAGCTTAGCTATCCAGAAAAACTTATTCTGGCAGCAATCCCGAGAAAATTGGATTAATAATAGACGCGAGCAGGACTTACTTCATAAACAATCTTATGGGCTTGTTTATTCTGACTATTTTTACATATTTTGTTTCATTTTATACTTAAAGATATTGGCCTATATATGTTAGTCTATTTTCCCCTGCATATTTATTATACTAAATGTTTAATTTTACATTGAATGGTTTTTACGTAGATATAGTAAATTTAAAGCAATACTGACTGAATTTAATGTTTTCTGTATTGTTGTTTTCTTACATTTAAACTCTAGCGTGTATTCTCCAAAAATCTATGTAATTTTAATATACAAATAAATCCTCGCCATTGCTTTTTTTACGGCTGTAATTGTTTATCAAATCCAAATTTGCGGCAATTTAACATCATGTGATACAGAAAGAAGTTTTTCGCGTCACTGAGAATCGACATTCCTTTCTGTTTCAAAATCTGAAAATGTAAAGTGTTGTGCACTCTAATGCCAGGAAGAAATAGAGCAGTTGGTAGAGTGCTCGGCTTGTAATCGTGAAGAACCGGAATTGATTCCCGGTTCTGACCAACCAGACCGATGTTGTCTCTGATTTTTCTCAGTCACACCAGAGGGAAATGCTGGGATGCTACCTTGAATACAGCCAAGGAAGATTCGTTTCAAAAATAATACCCCTTGTTATTGTTTTTAATATTCAGTTTAAAATGGCGTATTGGCATATATTGGTCTGTATCCGGAAATGGTTAAATAAATAAATTAAAAAAAAAATAACATGCTTATAAGTAGCTGCAAAAGTTAATTCTCAATTTTTCATTCAAACTATACATAAGATACTATAAAGCTTATTTGTAATATGCTCCAAAACTACCAAATTTAATGTATTCTCATCTAAGAGCATATGAATATAAACAAGTATGCGAATTATCTTTCGTATAACAAGTGTTGCACGTAATAGGGTAAGGAAAGGTTATTTGGTGATATAGGTTATTTGGTGACAATTTTTAAGAGATCTGTTACCGAATAGCCGGTTCCTTTTCGAAGCTACTACGAGGTCTGTGCAGTAGCTCTTTAACAGTGCTTTAACACAGACGTCGTGGTAGCTTCGAAAGGGAACCTGCTATTCGCTGACAGGTCTCGTAAGAATTTTCACCAAATAACTTTTCCTTGCCCTATAATATTTGCTGTACTCATAAGTTTCTAAGTGTATTGTCATTTTTCTTATTTCAAATACATATTTTAAAATTTTAGGCACACTTTAAAATTTTAAAATAAATATATACTTTCTGATCATTTAAGCATATAAATGATCAGAAAGTGTCAGATCAGAAAATGAGCATCCTAGTGCTAATTAAATAAATTTTATTTCATTATTCAGTGTTACTGTCAAATGAACAGCATTAACTCAAAACTCCTAATGCTTCATAACACGATTCTGTCAGATAACAATAATAGTTCTGCGTGCGCATCTGCTCATAATTATATATTTAACAAGAAATGGGGATATGCAAATATTAAACTTTTTTTTTTAATAGACAGGGTAAGGTTAATAAAGAATCGAATTGAAGACAATATTAGCCGATATGTTAACTTCCTTAACACATATAGCATGCATATGGTAACATATTAAGAATACAGAGATAAGTAAGTCACTGCAGTGACTAGAAATCGAATCCGGGTCTCCCAGTTACATACCAGGTGAGCGATGTTCTAACAATGAACTATTGTCGCAAGGACAGACTTCTCTACATATTTGATATTCCTCTGACCTCAGCTGAACCATTCAATCACTGGTGGGTGATATACAATCCCAAAGCACTCCTCTCCATGTGGAGATTTTAATTGAGGAATCTTTCTGGAATTCCAGGTTAGAGAAATATCCAACATGCAAGAGAAATCGATTGTTGCAGTGACAGTTCAATGGTAGAACACCGCTGACATGGAAGACGTACCTGGAGGACGTGACTTCGATTCCCGGTCTCTGCACTGAACTAATTGTCTTTCTGTATTTTTAATAACCAACAGTTTGTTTTACACCCTCCATTCCAAAAGAAACCGAACTTTTTAAAAAAACAAAAAAACAATGTACATTTTGGAACAAATCATTTTTATTAATCAATGTATTCCCCTTCTGCATCGATACACATATTTGCACGCTCCAACAAGTTGTCAAACGACTTCTCCATGTCCTGTATTGGAATGGTCTTTAGGACGGCGGTCGTCGCCTTCTCAATGGCTTCAATCGATGCGTGCCACTTTCCTTTCATCGCCAAATGCAGTTTCGGGAACAGATAGAAATCGCACGGAGCGAGATCTGGTGAATAGGGCGGATGATGCAAACGAATAATGTGATTTTTGACCAAAAATTCAGTTACAAGTCGCGAACGATGTGATGGTGCATTATCGTCCAAAAGAGTCCAACTGCCGATTTCTCGATATTCGGGCCGAATACGACGAATTCTTGCCAGCAAACGCTTCATGACGCCCAAGTAAAACTCTCCAGTTACTGTCTGGCCGGGCTGAACAAATTCTTTGTGGATAATTCCGATAATCCGGTTCTGGGACGGCCTGATCTTTCGTCATCATCCAGCGTCTCTCTACCCGATTTGAATCGCCTGAACCACTCGTAAACTTGCGTACGGGATAGACACTCATCACCATATGCATTTTGTAGCATTTGGTGCGTTTCAGTAAAAGGTTTACCCAGTTTAACACAAAACTCAATTGCAGCTCGTTGTTTGAAACTCATTTTCCGACCGATGTACACAACACACTGACAGTTGAAACGCAATAACTTTGTTGTAGTGCATCCAAATGTCATGACATTTATACCAGTTGTCAATGAGGGACTACGCCATCTACCGGTAAAATATTACAACAGATGGCACTAGTGGTACTATTTGTTTTCAAAAGTTCGGTTTCTTTCGGAATGGAGGGTGTACAAGATCTATATGGAAATAGAATGTGAATGCTCAGCTTATATCATGCATAGTACTCCAGAGACACACAAGACAGTAACATTCCAATAGGTCTTGCCCGACTCCTTGCCACATACTTTCTTCTACCCTATCCTGGACTGAGCCAAAGTTGACTAAAGTAACAATTTACATCAATAAACAGCCTGCAGCAATTGTCAACTTTCTCACAAGGGAAGGGTCACTCAAATCACCCCGAAACCCTACTACTAATTTCGTACACAAGTAGGTCAGCCACAAAGAGATTACCACACAAAAAATTGGCTGCCATTTTGAAGCGTCTTTGAATAAAAGGCTAAAGTTTGGACGCAGTCTATCTTATACAGTGCTTGTCAAAGTTCCATGCTAAATATCTCGGTTAGAATTTTCTTGAAAACTTGAAAGAGACAAAAGTTGCAGAAAATCAACAGAGCTATCGGATAGACTAGCCCATCAAAATATGCGGGCCCATAGGACCCAACTTTGATTTTTTAAACGGAAACACCAATCTTTTATTGCAGATTCTGCATCGACGTAAAAAACTAAATCAGAATATGTCCTGTTCAAAACTGTAGGACATGAGTTCTGAGCCCTACAGGACCGGAAAAAATAGATTAATGGTGAGAAGTGTTAAAAGTTCCGGAACGATTAAATATATCAGTTAGAAAGCGTTTTTTTCAAATTTGAAATAGACACAAGTTGCAGAATATCAACAGAGTTATCGGATGGGCTAGCAACCAACTTTGATTTTTTGAAATGAGAATCCTCAGTTTTTATTGCAGATTAGGGATAAAATAAATCAGATGATGTCCTGCTCAAAACTATAGGATGCGAGTCCTGGGCCTTACAGAGCCGGAAATAAATAATGGTGACAAGTGTTAAAAGTTCCGGCTGACGAGGGTCACTGAAACTATTATTCATTTTTCTATTTTTCTTGTAATTTCGTAGAATCTATCGAAAATGGAGCAAAATGCTCGAGCTTGCTCTCTTTCTTATTACTCATTTAATGGTTGTTTATCACTGTCAAACTTTTCCTATGGTGACAGTACCATCCGTTTACTCCTTTGCTGTTGTTCCACAGTATTGGCGCAGTGCTCGATTTGTTATAAATTACGAAGGGGAATCCTTAAAATACTGGATGTTGACAAGTTTCAACATAGGGCCTACTACCTTTTTTGGTGAAAATACTAATATTTTATCCCTGGTTGGGGTGATACTCGGGATCAATAACCGGGAATGAAATTCTTACACACTATGAAAAAGCCGTTATCCTCATCAGCAAATCGAACACTGTATTGGCGTATATGGAAACTCGTACGATTTCGTACAAAATTAGTCATACAAATTGCTTCTTTTATTGCTTCTAGAAATATCTAGAATATGTTAGTATTGTCAAGCGGAGCAAATGACTTACGGAGAGTATTTTATATAAATAATGGATTAGGAATTATGAAGTGTGAACAAAAGTAGTATGGTTAAACGTACACTCTACTATCGTCAGATAGATATATTTCATAAATAAACCTCCATGCAGAAAAAAAAAAACGCATTCTAACCGAGATATTTAGCATTTCCGGAACTTTTAACCATTAATCTGCTTTCCGATCCTGTAGGGCCTAGAACTCACATCCTACAGTTATGAGCAGGACATCATCTGATTTATTTCATCCGTATATACAGAATCTGAAATAAAACTGAGGATTCTCATTTCAAAAATCAAAGTTGGTGCCCACAAAGGGCCCCACACAGTTTGATTGGCTAGCCCATCCGTTAGCTCTGTTGATTTTCTGCAACTTGAGTCTTTTTCAAGTTTTCAAAAAACGCATTCTAACCGAGATATTTAGCATGGAACTATGACAAGCACTGTATAAGATAGACCGCGTCCAAACTTTAGCCTTTTATTCAAAGACGCTTCAAAATGGCAGCCAATTTTTTGTGTGGTAATCTCTTTGTGGCTGACCTACCTGTGTACGAAATTTGTAGTAAGGTTTCGGGGTGATCTGAGTTACCTTTCCCTTGTCAGTTACGAACTTTGCTTCGTGATAGTTCTCAATTTATAGAATTATGCTACTACTGGAACTAAACAAGAGTGAAACGATGCTTTTCTGTAATATTTCATAAGTGAGGAAATAAGGCACGGCAATGACACAAATTTTTAATGAATTAACTTCTTTTGGTAGTATGACCAGTGGACGACAAATTACTGGAGAATCAGGAAGCAATTCTCGCTTTTCCTTTTACGCTTTTCAATATGAAATTTCTGTATCCCATTTTCAACTAGTCAAATGTTCAAGAAAAAGTGGGGGCAACTGCACCCTCGCCCTCCTAATCGCCGCCCATACCTGGTGGGTTGAAGTATTATAGGTTTGCGTGTGTTATGAAGTAGACTCTTCATAACTTATGTAATTAATTTTTTGCTTATTTACTTATATAATTGTAACATTTTAATATGCAAACTTCATGACTTCTATAATATTTTGTATTGTTAGGTTAAGATCAGAAATCCCGGCCTGGTAACTAAACAATATTGGTATAGGAAACTAAAAAAATGAATTATGTAATTGTGTTCTTGTATAATATTTTGTATCTATGTGTATGTATGACTTTTCTGTATATATCAGTTGACGAGAAGCGGAGCGGAGAAGCCATTTGAACTACATTTTTCTTATATTTTTTCTACTTTTTTTAATTTTGAGAAAACGTCCAAGAGAAGTGAAATTGTTCGCTGCTATTTTTTGCTATTGCAGCCCTTCTCCCCCTCTGAGCTATTTTTGTGCTTCGGCAATCCTTTAAAAACCTCTCCTTCTCTGCTGACAGAGACAGATTGAAAAATGCGTGGATTTCTTTGTTACTAGCTCGGAGGTAAGATTTTTGACTCCCATATACTGTATATACATTTAACGGACAGTCCGAACCAATCAACTATTCAGCCTATAACTTGTATACGAGCAGGAACCATCCAAGAAGGCGTCTGCGATTGAACTCTCTCTGGTCCAGATTGAGAAAGACAGACACACACGGAGAGAGAGAGAGAGAGAGAGAGAGAGAGAGAGCACATCAGCAGCAGATTGAAGTTTGGTAGTTATATTCGATTGGGCTCACAAGTTCACTTTCCCGGAAACAGAGAAATCGATAAGCTTTCGAAATTTGAATTTCAGTAATTTCATATTTAATTAATTTCTGCTGTTTCAATTTGTTTTCTTTCCGGGAGCAGAAAGACCACTTACAAAGTTATTTGTTTTTGTTTTTTTTCTTCATTTGCTTAATTTCTTGCGTACTGTATTTGAAGAACTGCCATGATATCGATTTATTTAAGAAATGAGAAACTTCTACGATATGCGTCATCGTACTCGAAACTCAAAATTGACTGATTCGATTATGGGAATTTCGTACTCTGGTCATTTTCAGCGAGGGGGGCTTTGCGGACCTTCTGGGCCCCCAATGTGCATTGCATGGTAGGACGAAGTAGGAGTTGTACCCAATTCCTTTGTTTTTTGCAAGCAAGAGGCCTACTCGCCCTGATTGCTATAAGGGATAGCTTTGTAAAGAACTCACTCCCCATGTCCTTAGTGAATCTACTCTAAGGAGAGGAAAATGTCAGCTATTAGAGAACAAACCTTTTTTAAGCTTTGAGAAAGATAATAATTGAGCTTCACTCTCAGACATTTTTTTGTTTTTTGTCTCAGTTCAGTTTGCCAGAATGGAAGCCAGTAAATTTGAGGCTGTTGAGTTTTCATGAATCTGATTGTACCTCCTTACCCCTGCACGTGCTAACAAAGTAGGTTAGGTTTGTTAGCACAGGCAAAGTGAAGAAATGCAAGATTCTTAAATAATATTCAAGTAACTTCATAGGGTAGGCTACTGAGACCTGATTTGTCTCGGTTTTTAGATATATACGAGGGTTTATGACCCTCTAATTTGGCTTGCTACCTTCCTGGTATTAGGATAAACGAAAACTAAATAGGATTGCTCGTCCTATGGGAAGGAGGCGCGTTTTAACATATTGTAATGGGAAGTGGATTACTAGTGTGCTAACACAAATCATAATAAACAATCCACATAAACAGTGAGGATTGTGATAATGCTACATAATCAGTTTAAAAAGCAGACGACGCCGACTACAAGCGGTGAAGCTTGGAAGTGCGGTAATCACGCCTACCAGAAAGGATTATAAAAGGCCCATCAGGAACCTACAGAGTATCACTAACTCATTTGGACTAGTGGTCACCTCTTCCTTTCTGACTTGGTCTGAAGTCCTACCTTTACCCCCGACTTGGTCTGGATTCGGTACACCCATCCTATCTAACTTGGTCTGGCGTTAGAATCCTCTCGGCATCTCTATCCACTCCGAAAAGACCTAGTCGTATAAATCACTACATAAAGAGGTGAACCACCGATAATTCATTGCAAGCCCAAGTTCCGGCCCGTTATTTTAGTAACTGTAAAGTCTTTCGTATATCACATATTTAATGGAACTTTTGTAATTAAATTGGTGTCGGATAAAAGTCTACAAGTGTCTTCGCTCTTATTATATAACCACTATAACATCGATCCTAACGTTGGAAGGGCTCTACCTGAGATCTATTCTAAACATACGTGCTACCACGTCATTACGGATAAATAAATTAACAAAAACACCAAGATCATAACGATATTCTTTGGGGGGAATTCTTGCACAATTATAACGATTCCGAGATACGTCGATAGAGCTGCACTTGGAAGAAATTAGAGACAACTTTCTATCAATAAACGTTATATTTCTCTTGGAGATACGAAGTTAATTTCTAAGTTATAAGCAAGTCTCATAGATCTCTAAAGATTTTGAATGAGCGAAGAAAGTATTTTTATTCATGTTTTATTTGCAGCTAGCAATCGGAACCAAAGCATACGCATTACAAGGCCACATCGGTTCTGAACGCGCAGGGAAACGCTACTCTACTGATAGTCCGGTTTGGAAAGGCACGAGAAGGAGCAAAGTGCTAGTAACATGACAATATGGAACAAAAGGAAGTTCATTTGTTCATCAGTTTTCTGGTGAAGAAGGAACTAAATGCGACAACTATCAAAGCCGAACTGGACGCAGGGCTGGGACACTCGGCACCATCATTTGCCACTATTACCAAGTGGACGACACTGTTCAAGCTTGAATTGGACTGTATATCCCCGCAGTGGACATCCGCCAACTGCCATTACACCAGAAAAAAATTATAAACTAAATGATATAGTACTGGATAGTCGACGATTGAAAGTGCGTGAGCTAGTTCATGCAGTTGGCATCTCAGGGGGCCGGGTACACATAATTCTCACTGAAGAGTTGGGCATGAGGAACCTTTCGGCGCGATGGATGCCGCGTCTGCTCACTACGGAACAAAAATTGTTCGCGCAGTGATTTCCACAAGAGTTTCTGCGGCGTTACTTCACTATGGACGAAACTTGGGTTCATCATTACACGCCTGAGACAAAAAAGCAGTCCAAGCCGTGGAAGCATGCAGATTGCCTGCCACTAAAATAGGCAAAGGCAGTTCCGTCGGCAGGCAAGGTGACGACGTCAGTTTGTCTGAGACGCAAAAGCAGTCATCTTGATATTTGATAGACTTCCTGGTAAAAAGGCAAGATCATCACTGGCAGACTATACTTTAGCGATCTTCTGGACCAATTGAAGGCCTGACGTGAAGAGAAAGAAAGTGCTGTTTCACAAGGACAACGCGCCCGCGCTTTCAAAATTTGTGACAGGCTGGAATCTGGATGAACTTCGCTTTCAAGTGCTACCCCACCCGCGTGCGCTCCTGATTTTGCCCCCAGTGATTTTCACCTGTTTTCAAACATTAAAACATTCTTGGGCTGCAAGAAATTTCAGCCCAATGAAGAGGTCAACTCTACATTTGCAGGCTATTTTGCAGGACTGGACAAATCGACGTATTATGCTAGTGTAAAAGCATTGGAAGGCCTTTGGCAGAAGTGTATTAACCTTCGAGGAATTTATGTTAAAAAATAAAACCTCAATCACTCTGATTAGGTACTGAGACAGATCTTAGAGGTATTAAGGTGCCGAAATTGTCAGTGTTACCAACCAATTTCGAACATTTTATATTCAAATTGTTCCAATATTGTTGGCCATATCCGCACCAAACTTGATATTTATGTACTGAAACAGGCCATAGAGATACTCCGTGCACCGCAGTTCAGTGTTGCTCAACAATTTTAAGAACTGTACTAGCTACCAGTATTGCCAACACATTTTATTCGCCCCGCCCCAATGGCTAGCTTTTAATATAACTATACGTAAGAATATGATGCCAAATAGTTTAAAATGTACTTTTTGCTTCGTTTCCTAAAACGAAATAAAACGTGTTAGGCCTGCAAGTATATTTGTCTAAAATATATGCAATAGTTACTGTAAGAAGTATGGATCGGAACACGGGCTCCGATCTGAGTTACTCAGATCCGTTATCATGCCCGTTTGAGTAATATTGACACTGACTGAGCTTCTATATCCGGACCTTGGAACCTAGTACCCGGAACCGAATCTTCAAACCATAGTTTGGAGTGGATATCGGATATTGAATCACAAACGCGGAACCGGATCTTGGTACCAGATACCCGGAATGGAACATGGGACTGGTTATCAGGTTCTAAAAATTGGTTCTTTAGAATTTATTTCCCTGATTCTACAGGATCTGGTTCCGCCCACCCCTAGAAGGAAGATACTCCAGTAGCAATCGGCAGATATAAGTAACGGACAATTTGCGATTCCGTACGCTGTTGTTATCCAACATCGGTCAATACCGAATGGAAAACACTTTTGCCAATATTCCGATATTGATCGCTGAGAGGAATTTACCGTTTTAATAAACGGATTTACGTATATTTTTACAGTAGTTTTAGACAAAGTGATCTTGTTTACATCCAGTATTTCTTCTATTACGCATCTCGTCTTCATTTATAGTTGAACATTTTCTCACTTGTCTGCGACCGGATTCGAACCTGAAATATTATGATTAGTTGTCCGATGTTTTATCTACTCTGCCACGAATCCCTTCATGAAGATTGATGCGTCAATTGTGCATTTCATTAACTCAGACATGGAATGTGTTGACATTGACGGCCGGGTGACGTTTCGTCCAAAGACATTTTGTCCATACGACATTTAGTCCAGGGACATTTGGTCCATAGACATTTCGTCCATTGACATTTCGTCCACAAGTCATTTCGTCCAATTGATTTTTCGTCCACAAGACATTTCGTCCAACGGATTTTTCGTCCACAAGACATTTCGTCCAACAGATTTTTCGTCCAACGGATTTTTCGTCCACAAGACATTTCGTCCAATCGACTTTTGGTCCAACAGATTTTTCGTCCACAAGAAATTTCTCCAATAGACTTTTCGTCCAACGGAGTTTTCGTCCACAAGACATTTCGTCCAATCGACTTTCGGTCCAACGGATTTTTCGTCCACAAGACATTTCGTCCAACGGATTTTTCGTCCACAGTACATTTCGTCCAATCAACATTTAGTCCAAAGGATTTTTCGTCCAATCCACATACTATATAGCCCCATTAACACTCACTCATTCACTGACTGATTCACTCATCCATATAAATTCACAGGCCAAACTACTGGAGCTACAAACACCAAATTTGGTATGAAGGTGTAGGAACATGAGTAGGTAAAGGAAAAAATCCGACATTGTGAAAAAGTCGCCATCTTGGATCCAAAATGGACGCTAAACCCATTGTTTTATAGAATAGAGAGCCTAAACGGCTGGGGCTATTGAAATGAAATTTGGTATGGAGGTACATTATCAATATGAAACTTGGTATGAAGGTGTATTATGACGAGTAGTTTAAGAAAATATTAGAAAATATTGAAAAAGTCGCCATCTTGTATCCAAAATGGCCGCCAAACCTATTGTTGTATAGAATAGAGACCCTATACCGTTGGAGCTACAGAGATGAAATTTGGCATTTAGGTATAACATCGCTATTAGGTTATCAAAATGTTACATGATGTATCCAAAGACGCCATCATGAATCCAAAATGGCAGATCTAAAAACGCATTTTCCACACCGTTTGAGCTAGAGATACGAAATTTGGCATATATTTGCATTATGACGAGTATTTTAGGAAAATATTACAAAATTTTAGAAACGTCGCAATCTTGGATCCGAAATGGCCGCCCAAAAATCATTTACGACACCGTTTGAACTAGAGAAATGAAATTTTATTTGAAGACGTACCTTCAAGAGTAAGTCACGACAATATAATAAAACGTTTAAAAAAAAGTCGCCATTTTAATTCAAAACGGCTGCCCGAAAACCCATTTTCTAAATTACTAAGCCTGGACAAACGAAATTTGGTATGAAGGTGTACGATGAGGAGTAGGTTACAAAAAATTGTTGTATAAAATAGAGAGCTTAAACGTCTGGGGCTATTCAAATGAAATTTAGTACGAAGGTAGAACATCACCAGTAGGTTACGAAAAAATTACGAGGTGTGTTCAAAGACGCCATCTTGTATACAAAATGGCCGTTAAACCCATTGTTGTATAGAATACACAGCCTAAACTACTGGGGTTATTAAAATGAAAATTTGGTATGGAGGTACATTATCAATTTAGGTTAATATAATATTACACAGTTTACCCAAAACGCCATCTTGGATCCAAAATGGCGGACTTAAAATTTCATTTTCCACAACCTTTGAGGTAGAAGCACGAAATTTAACATAAACTGTATCATAATTAGTAGTTTAGGAAAATAATAAAATGCTTTGCGAAAGTCGCCATCTTGGATTCAAAATGGCCGCCCAAAAAATCATTTTCGACACCGTTTGAGCTAGAGAAATGAAATTTTATTTTTAGTTGTGTCTACACGTGTAAGTCACGACAATATAATAAAACATTAAAGAAGTCGCCATCTTGGATCCAAAATGGGCACTAAACCCATTATTGTATAGAATACACAGCCTAAACGGCTGGGTCTATTGAAATGATATTTGGTACGAAGGTAGAATATCACCAGTAGGTTACGAAAATATTACGAAATGTGTTCAAATACACCATCTTGGATCCAAAATGGCTGCCAAACTCATTGTTGTATAGAATACACAGCCTAAACTGCTAGGGCTACTGAAATGATATTTGGCATGGAGGTACAATATCAATAGTAGGTTAATAAATATTACACAATGATCCTAAGACACCAGTTTGGATCGAAAATGGCGGACTTAAAAATCCATTTTCCACAACGTTTTAACTAGAGATACGAAATTTAGCATAAAGGTGTATCATTACTAGTAGTTTAGGGATATAATACAAAATTTTGAACTCGCCATCATTAACTCAAAATCGCCGCACGAAAACCACTTTTCTAAACCACTAAAGCTAGACAAATGAAATTTGGTATGAAGGTGCACCATGACGAGTAGGTCACCAAAATAGTAAAATAAACCCATATGGGGGCCCAGCCCCCCCCTGACGGGTGGTATATTGGTACCATGGAGGCGCAGTCCGCCAGAAACTCTCTGATTACGATAAAGGGGCGGAGCCCACCAACCCCTCATGTTGGGAGCGCAGCTCCCACGGAGGGCTGGAGGCAGAGCCCCCAGCGAAGCAAAGCGAGTCTATATACTATATAGCACCATGGACACTCACTCACTGACTGACTCATCCATATAAATTCACAGGCCAAACTACTGGAGCTACAAACACCAAATTTGGTATGAAGTGTAGAACCATAAGTAGGTAAAGTGAAAAATCCGACATTTTGGAAAAGTCGCCATCTTGGATCCAAAATGGCCGCTAAACCCATTGTTGTATACAGTATTGAGCCTAAACGGGTGGGACTACTGAAATGAAATTTGGTATGGTGCTACATTATCAACGGTAGGTTTATATAATATAACACAATTTACCCAAAGACGCCATTTTGGATCCTAAATGGCGGACCTTATAAATGCATTTCCCACACCGTTTGAGGTAGAGATATGAAATTTTGGATGAATGTGTATCATAACTATTAGTTTAGAAAAATAATTTAATTTTTTGGGAAAGTCGCCATCCTAATTTTTAACACCGTTTGAGCTAGGTAATAGAAATTTTACATTCTATTACCTTCCCTTCACAAGTACGTCACGACAATATAATAAATCATTAAAAATGTCGCCATCTTTAATCCAAAATGGCCGCCCGAAAACACATTTTATAAAGCACTAAGGCTAGACAAATCAATTTGGTATGAAGGTGTACCATGACGAGTAGGTCACAAAAATAGTGGAAACCTTAAATATGGGGGCGCAGCCCCCCTGGTGGGTAGTGTATTTGTACCATGGATTCGGCCAGAGAGTCTCTCTTTACGATAAAGGGGGCGCAGCTCCCACGGGGGTCTTCGCCCACAGCGAAACAAAGTGAGTCTATATACTATATAGACCCATGGTCACTCACTCACTGATCATCAAAATTCCCAGGTCAAACTACTGGAGCTAAAAACACCAAATTTAGTATGAAAGTATAGGACCATGAGTAGGTAAAGGGAAAGATCTTACATTTTGAAAAAGCAGCCATCTTGGTTCCAAAATGGCCGCCAAACCGATTGTTGTATAGAATAGAGAGCCTAAACGGCTAGGGCTAGCAAGATGAAATTTGGCATGAAGGTACACTGTCGCTAGTGGGTTACAAAAAAATATGTTCAAATTTTCTAAAAGTCGCTATCTTGTATCCAAAATGGCCGCCAAACCCATCGTTGTATAGAATAGAGAGCTTAAACTACTGGGGCTAGAATTGAAATTTGGTATAGAGGTACATTATCATTTGTAGATTACGAAAATATAACACAATGTACCTAGGGACGCCATCTTGGATGAAAAATGGCTGACCTAAACATCCATTTTCCACAGCGTTTGAGATAGAGATACGAAATTTGGTAAGGTGTATCATAACTATTAGTTTAAGAAAATAATACAAAAATTTTAGCCGCCATCTTAGATTCAAAATGTCCGCCCAAATATTAATTTTTAACCGTTTGAGCTAGAGATATGCAGTTTTATTTTCAGTTGTGTCTTCAAGTGTAAGTCACTACAATATAATAAAATATTTTTAAAAGTCTGCATTTTGGATCCAAAATGGCCGCCAAATCCATTGTTGTATAGAATAGCGAGCTTAAACGGCTGACGATACTGAAATGAAATTTTGTATGAAGGTTCATTATCGCTAGTAGGTTACGAAAATGTTTTCAAATTTTCAAAAGTCGCCATCTTGGATTGAAAATGGCTGCCAAACTCATTGTTGTATAGAATACGCAGCCTAAACCGGTGGGGCTACTGAAATGAAATTTGTCATGGTGGTAAAATATCAATAGTAGGTTAACAAAATATTAAACAATGTATCTTAAGACGCCATCTTGGATCCAAAATGGCGGATTTATAAATCCATTTCCCACAACGGTTTAGCTAGAGATACGAAATTTAGCATAAAGCTGTATCATAATTATTAGTTTAGGAAAATAATACAAAATTTTGGGAAAGTCGTCATCTTGGATTCAACATGACCGCCCAAAAAATTATTTTCGACACCGTTTGAGCTAGAGAAATTAAATTTTATTTGAAGGTGTACCTTCACGAGTAAGTCACGACAATATAATAAAACATTAAAAAATCGCCTTCTTTAATCCAAAATGACCGCCCGAAAATCAATTTTCCAAACCACAGGCTAGACAAACAAAATTTTGTATGAATGTTTACTATGACGAGTAGGTTACAAAATGGGGCAAACTTCACTATAAGGGTGCAGCCCCCCTGTGGGTTTGGTGCAGATCGGTATCAAGGGGAACAATAACCCGCAGTCTGGCTATGATAAAGAGGGCGCAACCCCCAAAACCCCCAAGTTGGGCGCGCAACTTTGGCCGAGTACAGTTAAAGTGAGGAGAAATTTCGATATGTTGCTGATAAAGGTTGAAGCACCTAACACAGAAGATTGAACATTATTTAAAATAAAGAACATTTGATACGAAACAGGTGAGTGA
>JAGDQP010005640.1:0-60957 GCA_022664845.1 Lepisma saccharinum
GAACGATCTGGCGAACTGTAAACTACAATATGGTTTCCGTCCGGGTAGATCGAGATAGGATGCTATCAATGAATTATGCAATAGTATATATTCACTGAAAGAAGAAAATTGTAAATATGTTATTGTAATCTTCTTTGATATTATGGGGGCCTTCGACAATTTGTGGTGGCTCTCATTACTAGTGGAACTAAGAAAGCTAAATATTCATAAGAAATTATGGAAAGTCATTGAAAATTACTTTAAGGATAGGGTGATAGAGGTGGAAACGGCGGACTGCGTCGTGGCGAAGACTCCTACTAGGGGCTGCCCTCAGGGATCCGTGTTGGGGCCTGTCCTCTGGGACCTGGCCTTTCAGCCTTGCCTAGAGATGCTAAGCGGGATGCAGCAAGTTGAGAGGGTGGGGGGATATGCCGACGACCTGGCGGTCGTAATAAAGGGAAGTAGTCGCCTTGACCTGGAAACTAAAGCCAACGAAATTACAGGGAAAATGACATTGTGGTGTAGAGGAAACAAGCTAACAATATCATCTGACAAGACAAAATATGTGCTATTTAAAGGCAGTTTAAATTACAACAGAGGACCAATAATTAAAGTTAATGGGAAGTCAATAAAAAGAGAAAGATATATGAAATATTTAGGCCTAACATTGGATGAAAAGTTAAATTTCAGACAACATACGACAATTGTCAAGAATAAAGCAGTCAAAATAACACATAGGTTAGTTAATATTGCAGTAAATGACTTTAAAATTCCCATGAAAATATTACGAATATACCACGATGTCATAATAAGAGCAATTGTGGGCTACGCCGCAAGCGTTTGGGGTCATCGACTAGATGATGTTGCACAAAAAATAACAATTGATCAAGCGCAACGACAACTGCTTTTGCGTCTTTCAGGCGCCTATAGAACTACTTCAACTGAGGCTCTCCAGATCGCACTGGCTGTTCCCCCCCCCCTCCATCTCCAAATTAAGAAATTAGGCGCTATGTATTGGCTAAAAAAGAAAGACCAAGATAAATTAATTAAAATTCTACATAGATCTGCAGAAAACGTTTCTGAAATCAATTCAATCGTGGTCGAGGCATGGCAGAACCAATGGAACGCAACCGATAAAGGAAGAAGATTATACTCTATTTTTCCGAGCATTGAGGAACGATTGGATATGCAGCTGGAAGTTACGGGAGGTTTAATGCAATATCTAACTGGCCACGGTCCCTTTCGACAGAAGCTGCACCAGATGAACATCGTCGAGGACAATATGTGTCATACTTGTGGGGTGTTGGCTACGCCCGAGCATATCATTCTGCGATGCCAAGAAACTGAGCATCTTGCTAGAGATGAAAGAGAACTCCTGGGGGGGACCCCCGTCACAGACGTTCTGAGAACTCCGGAACTGGTGGAGGTCCTCAGGGGACTAACAGATAGAATTTCTAGCTACTATAAAAGAAAATTTATTAACGGCGTGAACCACCGCGTACAGGAGACAAGATAAGGGAAAATCTTTACTTTACAGGTAAGCTGGTGGATGATTGTGTCCGCGCAGCCGCGTCGTGACAACCGCGTCTAAAAAAAACAGAACTTAAATGTGAAGTGAAATAAATTAAAAATGTGAACATACTTAGAATAACTGTGTCTGCTGGAACCTGGCAGAACTAGTGCCTTGAGGCGGAAACCATCACAAGAGACGCTCTAAGTGTGTGAGTGTGTGAATGGAAGAGGTGCTGATGGATGCGAGTAAGGAAAGATAACAATTAATAATTGTGCAAAAACGCTGATCTTCTGGAACCCGGAAGCAATGCGGCTAGATGGAACAAGTGGAATGAGTGAGGAGAGAGTCCGTGAGTTAAGTGAAATTTGTGTAAAGTGTGGTATAATGGAAACGAGACTGCAGAAAGAGTAACCTGTGACAAGAAGAAGATGCAGTTAGTACCAGGAATGGGATGGCGAAAAAAAACTTTGTGGATTTACCAACGCATCCACGCGCACCTAATCCTATGTTTGCTTTTTTTTTTATCTTGTTACAGGAATAAGAAGAAGAAGCCATACGAAGAAGCAGCTCAAGTTATGTGTTGTCCTGTTTTGTCTTTGTCCTGTCCTTGTCCCCTTGTTTGACTCCTTAAATGTTATGTACTTTGTTTCTTTGTTGTTTTTCTAAATAAATAGGATATAAGTAGAAAGTTTTCCCCCATGCAAAAGGTCCATATATGATATTAAGGCCAGGAGAACATTCTGGACGCCTGGCAAAAGCCCGTCCCGCAACCGCAGAAGTGTCAGACTGATGAAACACAGGAGCTTTTTCTAATGCCGGAACTCCGGCAATTCAAGAATCTCTAGGGACATGCCTGCCCCAAGGCAAGGAGAGGTAATATCTGCTCGTAATGCACGTCCCAAAAAGTGCACAACTTGTCTTGTGCAATGGATGCAAAGAGGCAGGTGTGGAATGCGGGTCCCCAAATAATATTTAAACAACAACGGAACGATAGAAGCTCTCTCTATTTATCTCTCTCTTTTTTTCTTAACCTTTAACCTCATTCTTCTCATATACTGCAATTTTCATTAACCTTAACATTAATTTAGCCACAGAAACATATTAATTAATCATTGTAATATTTATGAGAGCTTTAGTAATGGGTCTAGGAGAAGTAAGATAAAATTACATTCTATTGTACTGTATATCTTGATACAAAAACAATTTCGTATTGCTTTTGGCGAGTTAAGATAAAATGAATTGTATGAGGGTTAACAGCACTTTGGAACTTTTGGTGAGTACTGGAACAGTTCCTTCCTTTGTTTTGGAATCGAATCATGTCGTTGCGTTTTCAAGGTTCACGATCAACATCACTCCTCTATAACCTATTATCTAAGTTTACTTATCTACATTAATATAATCGATTTCCTATTGTTTTCTGATGTGTACATTAGCGATTACTACGATGAAAGGAAATTAATGTTATTTTTTGTTTTTAACAGTAATAAAACTAAACGTTAAATTCAATTCGTACAAAGGCAAATATAAGCTATTTTCCTGAACTATTACTGCCTAATGGCGTGTAGGATACGTATACCAGTCGTATATAAAACTGTTTCCGAAAATGTAAGAAAGCTAGCAGTGAATTGGGAGTTCTACTAAACTACCATTACGTCGGTCCTCGTTATAAATTACTTTATTGCCTACAACTCACTGGCCTTAATGTACATTAATGGAATGCAGAGAAATAACAAACTCTGATCAAAATATCTGGGTATCCCATAAGTAATTGCGTATCTGTGATGACTTCTGTAATGACGCCATCTGATCTGACGAGCGAATAGTGAAGTAGACGGCACGTGCCATACCTACGTTGATTCTGCAGCAGTGTGTAGAAGGGGAACGGTCTACTACACGTTTATTTTTCTTTATTGTGGCTTGTGCTTGATCTTGACAGTGTCGGAGGACTACATATGAAATGCCATGCTGTATGAATTTCACCAACGATATCCAGCCAGCGCAGCGGCACGAAACATCAATGTCCTATATGCTCAGGGTACTGTCGATGTGCGAAAGTCCCAGAGGCGGTTGCTGAGGTTTCGGTGTACTAACACCAGGCTCATCTATAAGCCACGAGAAGGGAGAACTTTGTAGCTGCACAACGATGCCCTGCGAGCAGCGATGGAGGAAACCCCAATGTAAACTGTTGATGAATTGGTCAGCGAACTCCATGTCATATATTCGGCCGTCCATCGTCATCTGCAGGACCTTGGGTACGTGTCGAAACTCGAAAAGTTAATGCCTGCGTTAATAGCATGTCGTCACCTGACGTCACTTTGTAAAAAATTGCACGAATTTCCCGTACGTTACTGATAGCAAGTGGTCGATTTCCCAGGGCTGTATGATACGATATGTCGCAGTTTTTAGTTGTATTTTATAAAAGGCTACGGCCTCTTTTTCCAACCCTTAGCAGAGATTTAATGAAAGTCTATTATATTGTTTCAAACCCTATTTAACATAGCAGAGAGTTCGTGGAAGGCTACCACCCCAATTTAACATAGCAGAGATTACACACATACACATGAATATATGCCAGTTACACAATTTAATATAACATAGTACACCAGTCCTAATTAACATATGAGCGATTACACAAGTGCACGATAGGGTACGAAGCTCTATTTCAAACCCTATTTAACATAGCAGAGATTACACAGATACGCAGGAATATTTGTCAGATACACTATGACCCAACCCTATTTAATATAGCAGCGATTACATCAGTGCACGAAAAGCTACGAAGCTGTTTTTCCAATCCCTATTTAACACAGCACAGAGGATACGTGGCGTCTAGGCTAGCTAGGGTCAATGTCCAGTTTCCAGCACAGCACAGATGCAACGAATAACCTATCATAGCAGAAATTCCAACTATAAAAGGGTACGAAGCTCTCTTCCAACCCTATTTAACATAGCAGAGATTACACCAGTGCACAATAGCAGAGATTTCATAAAAGGATATGAAGCTCCTTTTCAACCACTCAAGAGGCTACAAACCCAGCTCCTATTTAACATAGCAGAGATTACAACTACGGGTACGAACACATTAATTAGACCAGATAAGCAGAAAATTGAAGTCAGTTTCCGCCCATACCTAGAGATTACCACAGTTTGTATACCACACAGTACAGCAGTGCACGATAGCATAAAAGGCTACGAAGCTCTTTTTGCAACTACGAATACGAGCATGGTTTTAGACCAAACACACAGGAATATATTCCCTCTACACTAAATAACCTGTCAGAAATCTGAAGTCAGTTTGCATCACAACACCAATTACATACATATTTTTCCAACTCCTATTTAACACAGCACAGAGGCTACAGAATTTCTGCCCACATTTATTTAACATGGCAAAAATTACAACAGTTTCTATACCTAGACTACACCTAAAACCAATAGTCAATAGTAGTCGGTAACATAAATAATAGTCACTACCTGGGCTCAAGTCAGAGATCAAATATGTCTGCATATTCCGTAAACGGTGAAACATATTGAGATTCTGTTTTCACATTTGGTATGAGGGAACTGAATAATATATGCGAAATTTCGAAGATCGAATTTGTCGAATTTTGCTCTTTTGCGCCCATAACTATGAAAACCACAAATTATGTTATTTTGTTTACGGTGATGCAGCATGTGCAATGTGCTTTTCTCTACCTATTGTCGCTTCCAAAATATGGCAGTTTTAATTTGTCAAATTTTGACATTTTAGAGGCAGAATTAAGAAACTAAAAGCTTATATGTTATTTTATATATGGGATAATGAATACGAATTTTTCTATCTATTACACACCCTTTCCAAAACATGGCAGCTTTTTATCTCCCAGACCTTTGAAACTCACAAATTATGTTATTCGACTCGGTGATGCTTCCATAATATAGCAGTTTGAGGGTCGGTGATGTTTGCTTTTCCCCAACATAGCAGAGGTTACACATTATTCTCCAGCCAAATGCACAAACCTTGAAATCGTCTATTATTCCGTAGCTGTCACCAGGCTGCATGAAAGGGGGTAATTGAAATAATTACTATATTCACGCGCAGGAATCTTGTAAGCAATCAACTACAAACAAGAAATAATATTATCTTTGTTCTTTGGCGATATGTCAAACGTAGACAGAAAGATATTTCCAATTTATTAATTTATGTCGTATAAATGAAATTACGGGTGCAAAACAGTTCAAGTGTTTCTATAGACCACATTTTGTTAGTTTGTTTTTCAAGGTAGAATTAGTCCTTTCTAGCTTTCGTTTCATTCAAATACACTGCTTGTTTTTCTACCGAAACTTGTATACAGAATTACAATTCAGATGCTAGATTCTACTTAAAGTTATGCTGAAGGTATTTCAAATGTCAGTTTTCGACCGCCATGTCTTTCGAAGTAGTCGGGTGTATGTAAATTCGTCCTTTTCTCTTTAAAATACACGCTACAAGTACTTAAATATTGACTCCATGTGGTCGTAAAACGTGAAATAGAGATAATTTTAATTAATTAACCTTAATTCCCCATTTATTATACTCTTGTGAAAGTATATTTCCGAGAAAAGCGTCTCATATGGCATTATTCGACTATTTTCGAATTTCAGCAACATCTCAAAATTAGTTTTCTGAATAAAATTATATTCTAATATCTCCTTCACCAAATACGAGTTCTTAATTAAGATGTTTTGTGTTTCATTATAGTTGTTTTTATTTAAATATTGTCAATTTTCTCAATATATATATTCATACACCAAAAATATTCACAACTTTCATCTTACGAGGCGCCGTATTTATATTTGTCACTTTTTTTTCTATAAATTCTTAGAATATTCCGCAATTGATTCTTTTCAACGATACATTTCAGCTCAAATACTATTTTCTACCTGAAATATTTTTATGCTAAAATATTTTTTATAGCTAAATATGATCCTCCGAAGTGATAGTTTAATGGCAAAAAGCACCACCTATTCACTAAACATGTGTCGGAAGACGTTTTAGACACGTTTCGTATGTTTTATTTAGCTATTCAAAGCAACAAACATATAATATTGTGGTGAATTCTAGTTAAATCAGGGTCGAAAAACAGTATATGTATGTCTTAACTCATTCAAATTAGAAAGCATCGAAATGCAGCTGGAAAACATCTCACACGCCATCGAAAGTAACATTAATTTTTGGCATTGACAACTTGCTTGTTTTTGTTGGCTGTAACAAATATTTGTACACACACTACAGGGTCCGAATAGTTTTGCTAGTCACTATATGCCGCAAATTAATTATCTCGCTTTCCTTCAACTTAGTGACGGAATAATAGACGCATTCATGATAATTTATTCCCTACAGACCTTCTCAACCACAACTAATAATAGTCCTGGCGCTAGACGAGTGTAAACTAAGATGTAATATCTGCTATGGTGGGAGAAAGCAAACATTACCGACCCAATTTGCGAGCTTCTCAATTCAAATCGCCATATTTTGGAATCATTACCAACCCGAATAACATATAATTTGAGAGTTTCTCAATTGTGCGTCTAAAAATTGAACATTTGAACCGCCATATTTTCGTAGTACATTGTCAGTGCAAGCAATGTTCTTAGAATATAATTCAATATTCCCACGACATTATTCTCATTGAGGCATACTTGCAGCAAACGAATAATTATGGAAACCACAATTTGTGGAAATCAAAGAACATAGTACGTCCATAACCACTAAATTATAAGTTCTGGTTATTAAAGTACAATTTAAGGAAATAGCGTAGAATTTCACATTTAATACTTCTGGTAACACCAAGTTTGTTTGTAATTTACTGGCATTTCAATTTTCTGTATGATCTATGGAATCTTATACCGAACGTTTAGCATGTCGTCAAAGAGCAATGAAAATATTATTTCTTGTGTCTAATTGCTTACAAGAACTCTGCGGGTGAATATAGTAATTATTACAATAACCCCGCTTTGCTGCAGTCTGGTGACAGCTACGGAATAATAGACGATTTTAAGGTTTTGTGCATTGGCTAGAGACGGGTGTAGACTATGGTGTAACCTCTGCTATGTTGAGAAAAATCAAACATCACCGAAACACGAACTGCCATATTATGGATGCTTCACCGATCCGAATAACATATAATTTCCAAATTTCTTAATTCTGCGTCTAAAATGTCAAAATTAGACAAATTCAACTCGCCATATTTTAGAAGCGACAATAAGTAGGGAGAAGCAAATTTCATATTCTACATTACCGCCACGAATAACATACAATTTGTGAGTTTTTCAATTTTGCGCCTAAAAATCGAAAATTCGAAGTGCTACATTTTGGAAGCGAAAATATGTAGAAAGTAGTATTTTTCAAATTCGGCATTACCGACTCAAATAACTTATAACTTACAGAAAGTTTTCATCTTACAAAAACTTACAAAATTCGAACCGCCATATCTTGTAAGCAATAATAGCTAGAAAGAAGCAAATTTTACATTCTGCATCACTAACCCAAATAACATATAATCTGCGACTTCTCAACTGTGAGTCTAAAATGTCAAAATTCGACAAAATTCGAACCGCCATAGCTTGGAAGCAATAATAGGTAGAGAGAAGCAAATTTCACATTTTGCATAACCGTAAACAAAATAACATAATTTGTTGTTTTCATAGTTATTGGCCCTAAAGAGAAAAATTCGAACTGCATATCTCGGAAACATCAACAGGTAGAAACATGCAGTTTTCATATTTAGCATTCCCGTGACTAAAATACACTGCAATGTAAGTTTCATAATTCTACGACCACAGGGGGCGAAGTTAGCAAACTAACTTCAAATATGACATTAGCACACCAAAATACATGTCACTGGGAGAACAGAATCTCAATATATCTCGCCATTTACCATCTATACACTATTAAATATTTGACCTTTGTCCTTGAGGTCTGCATATACTATTCAATACCCTCATACCAAATGTGAAAACAGAATCTCAATATATCTCGCCGTTTACGAGATATACACAATTAAAAATTTAACCTTGACCTCGATTTTACTATTTTTTTCACATATCTTATTCGAGGCCCTCATACCAAATGTGAAAAAAGAATATCAATATGTTTCACCGTTTACGGGATATACACACTTAAATAATTGAGCTTTTACTTGGTTCCAGGTAGTATTAAAATACTTATATTAGGTAGTTACCAGCTACTAGTGACCATTCGGTCGGGTGGCCAACAGTCTCTTATCGGTTATTTACCGACTGGTTGTGCGGTGTGGTATAGAAACTACCTTCAAAACCCTTTTGAGGTATACCGTAGCATCTGTGCTCTGTTGGAAACTGACTTCAAATTTCTGCTTATATCCATGTGTAATCTCTGCTATGTTAAATAGGGAACTGGTCGTAGCCTCTGTAATTTGTGCTATGGTGAATATTGTTTTCATAGGTTTGGAAACAGAGGTTCGTACCCTTTTATGAAATATCTGCCATCGCGCATTGGTGTACCATGCGGTGTTAACTATCATATATTCCTCTGTATCTGTGTAATCTCTGCTATCGTGCACTGGTGTACTGTGTGATCTATTACGTAGGATTAGGTATAGAAACTGTTGTAATTTCTAGGTGTGGGCGGCAATTGGCGCTGTGTTGAAAACTGACTTCAAATTTCTGCTTATCTGGTCTAATTCATGTGTTCGTAGCCGTAGTTGTAATCTCTGCTTTGTTAAATAGGGGCTGTGTTCGTAGTCTCTGTAGTGGTTGAAAAAGAGCTTCATACCCTTATATCAAATCTCTACTATCGTGCACTGGTTTACTATGTGGGTTAAATCCTGTGTAATCTCTGCTATGTAAAATAGGGTTGGAAAAGAACTTCGTACCCTTTCATAGTTGGAATCTCTGCTATGGTAGGTTATTCGTTGCGTCTGTTATTCGTTCCATGCAGAAAAGAGAACGCTAACTAGGCTAGACCCCATGTAACCTCTGTGCTGTGTTAAATAGGGGTTGGGAAAAAGCTTCGTAGCCTTTCGTGCACTGGTCTTAAATTCTGTGTAATATTTGCTATGTTAAATAGGGCTGGTTTACTATGTTAGGTTAAATAGTGTAACTGGCATATATTCCTGTGTATCTGTGTAATCTCTGCTATGTTAAATCGGGGTCGTAGACTTACACGAACTCTTGCTGTAATTTCTGCTATGTTAAATAGGGGTTGAAAAAAGTGCTGTAGCCTTTCATGAAATCTCTGCTATGTTAAATAGGGGTTGAAAAAAGAGGCCGTAGCCTTTTAAATTGTAACTAAAATCTGCGACACAGCATATCGTACAGTCCTGGGAAATCGACTACTTGCTATCAGCAGGTACGGGAAATTCGTTCAATTTTTCACAAGGTGGAGTCAGGTGAGACCATTCTACTTGCGTTAATGCCTCAACAGAAACAGAAATGAGTTGACATCTGTAGTTCCCTGCTCACCCGTTATAGGATGGTGACAAAGGATGGAAAGTGTGTCCTCCCATAACATTAGAAGCAAACATCAGTGTGTAACCAAAAGGGGAACGCAGCAGCTGTGCCAAAACAAGGTATCCACCCCTGAAATGTGATGTTCAGTGTTTGGTGAGATATCCGTGGAATAATCCATTTTGATCTTTTGCCACTTAACCAGACCATCAATGCAGATGTCTAATGTCAGCAGCTTCAACGCCTTATGACTGCATTGTTGGAGAAACGTCCTGTTCTGGTTAATCACAAGGATATCCTCATCCACGGTAATAACGGGTGCCCACACACGGCAAGAAGGATCTGTGCTAAGATCGAGGAATATGACTGGAGAAAGTTCTACCATCTGGCATTTTCACTAGATCTTGTACCAACAGACTACTGTCTTTTTCGCAGCTTTCAAAACAAACTTTCCGGGAAAACACTGCAATACGAGGATGACGTTCGACGAACAATGACCCAGTTTTTGCCTCCGAAACCGGCAACTTCTTTCAGCGGGGCTTTCATCAACTGGTTGACGGGTAGCACAATGTTGTGGAGCCCGATGAAAACTATTTTTCTGGCTAACGAACGGTAGTATTTCAGGTAAGTTATCGTTCTATTCTTCATGGAGAGAAAATGCGCCATTACTTATGGGAGGGGCTGATAGTTTTGTAAATTTCTTCTAAATGTTTCAACCAATTTCAGCACAACTAGTGTAGCATAATTTCTAATAGACAGAATAGGAAATCCTGAAACTGTAGCTAAAACATGAAAGCTAACATCAGAAATGATTCTAATGAAAAAGTCGTCCGCTTAGTAAATATGGGGGGTGTAGAATTCCAATGGCGTATAAGTCAACCTTGTCTTTCTAGGACCGTATGCTCATGAGTAAAACTCTTATTTAGGAAAAGGATAAATAATTGCGAATTATGTTTATACATGCGAATGAGAAAAACTGCCTCTATGTCTAACTAAAGTATATCAATGTACCCGAATTGTTATTTGCATCACAAAACAGTGTCCTTACCGGTAAATACAGCAACATGGCAGTACTTAATGCGAATGAAAAAAAAAATGATTATATTAGATAAGATGCAATACTGTTTGTAAGAGAAGAAACAGAACGGTTTATATACAGAAACAGCTACATAAGTTTTGAAAATTCAGATTTGTTCACAGCATTATTGAAAAGTTACTTCACATCTTTACAGTCGTCACAAATTCCAAAGCAATGTTCAGCACATAAGCTGCGTAAGCAATACGCACATCTTGTTTGTCCCTTTCTGTCCTTATTATGGGGACAGAAAACACACCGACCAGTTCTTCCACTTGGAGATTCTTTTACAGTTAGGGACTCTTCTATCTCCAGAACATCAGAAATTAGTGCCTTTAACTCTTTGGGAATGTTTTGAAAAGCCCTTCTCTTCATATGCTACTGTGTCAAAGAAAATGACAGATTTCAGGATCTTACTTCTGGCAGGTTTCAATGGTGATATACTGTTCAAGCAAAAACATTACAAAAGAATTTACACCAGCTGCATCTATCATGCCATAAAAGACTCTCAGGGGCCATCTTCTAGTCTTTCTTGCAACTGTTTTAAAGTGACAGAGTTGATCGAATGTATCCACTCCTCCCTCGGTAGTATTATAAAAGCAAATTATTTCCGGTTTGCTGGTCTCTTCTTCATCATTTGCCTGAGAATGCATTGTAGAAATTAACACCACAACCTTATTTCTTTTTGGAACAAAGGAGACCATTGTTGTGTCATCAAACACACATTCAGATGAGATAACAGCCTTACACTTGGCTTGGATCAGTTCAGGTGCAATATCAACTTTATTTTCTCGCATTGTTCCTACCACAGTCAAAACTAACTTTGGAAAGTTCGTTGGCTAATTCACAAGATGCGAACCAGTTGTCAATTGTCACATTTCTGTTAGTACCATGTATAGTCTCTGTCAACTTTAAATCATACTGGGTTGGAAGTGAGAGATTCGGTTGTCTTTCTTCTTTTCCAACATATGGGATACCACCACACATATAATAAGTTTTAGAGTCGCATATAGTCACTATTTTAATCCCATTCTTATGTGGTTTACTTGCAATGTACATTTTAAACCCTTATTTTTCTCTGAACTCGAGTAGTTGTTCATCAATAATCACATGCTCAAATGGCATGTAGTTTCTCTTACATTGATTGATAAAAAATATCCCAAATTTTTCTGATAAGTGCAAACTTATCACTCGAGCACCTCTTCCTCCGTGTCGTTTTTTCGTCAAAATGCAGGCAATTGATTAGACATTTAAATAGATCTATTTTTACTCATAGTACCTTTGAAAGGTGGTGGACCCAGTTTCAGAGACCACATTTCGTCAGCTGTTAGGCCAGAATCTTTCAGAACACCATTGAGTAAAAGGAGATCGATCTATCAAGGGTTTCAGTTCAGTTTTATCTATTGGTGTGATATAGCTTTGTTGGGACGTCAATTTTGATTTCTGTAATTGAGTTTCGGAGTTTATATATATCTGTGATAAATATATTGAAAATATCCTCTTCTGCTGCAAGATTACGAGCTTCATTTTTTGCCCCCGGGAAACTATCTATTAAGTTTTGCTTTCTCATTCTAGTATTCTTTGAATAAAATGGTTTAGTATACCACTTATGACCGTTCTTACCGTATATTACTTTTCTAGGCACTTGCTTCTCATCCTCATCGTCGTTAGAGTCTACATCAAAATCATCTTCAACGTCATCATCATTATTTGTAACGTCTTCTATTCCACTATCAGAACTTTCTGAACTACCAGACTGGGAGTTATTGTCTTCAATATTTATATTTACTGATGCCTCTTCATTCAGAGTATTGCAGATATTTTTTCCACTGTGAGTCCCTTACATATTGACGCCATGATATATTGCACTTCAGCCGCAAAGTGTTCGAAAAAAATCCAACAATGCTATTTTCGTACCACGAAGAACACCCTGGGGTCGTATGCGACCCAGCTGCACTAAATAAACACAAATAATGTGCAGAACCAAAAATTAAATGTTCCTACTTTGACCGCTACTCAAGCACTGAAGGTAAACAAATCATGAATAATTTACGTTATTTAGCGCAGGCGCAGATGCGTAAGCCAACACACGTGGGGCCGCCGGTGACCCCATGGTGTCTTTCCACGGTTAACTAAACATGGAAGTATAATTGGTAGTATTGAACGTGTTTAAGAAACATGTCTTTTGGAACTTTTCAGTCTTCTAAGTTACAGGTACTACTGTGCTTCCAATATGATTCAGTACACTCACTTAAACCAATCTAAACATTCAGTTTTGTCCTTTAAACATAACATTTTGTGTGTTCTAAACGTAACACAACCTTGTAATATTAGTAGTTTACATATGTCTTGAAACTAGTCCAAATACTCCAAGTATAAGAATGTCGGATCCGCAACAAACTTGTTCTAATCAGTGTGATCTAGAGTCCCCCTGGGCTAACTTCCAAAACTTTGAAGATGAAATCTCACACTTTCTGCCATTTTCACGCCCTAATCTTTGGTAATATGAATGTCGACATGACATCCAAAAAAAAAAAAAAAAAAAGAGAAAAAAAAAGGCAAAACTTTACGTGATATCAAATCCTCTCTGGGTCTCTCTATGTGTCCCTTAAATCCCACCTTCCGCACAGCTACTTCTGCGACCCTTTTAGACTTAATTTTGACTAATAGCATTCAGCAAATTTGCCATAACGGGCAACTTTCTATTCCTGGAATATCACGCCATGATATGATATTTGCTTGCTACTCTCTAAGATTCGAAAGTAGAAGTATGTCAAAACTAATAACATATAGAGACTTCTCTAAAATTAATGACGCTGCTTTACGTGCTGACGTATCAAATGTCCCCTGGAATGTGATGTGTAATAGTCCTTCAATAGAGTACCAGTTACAATTTCTAAACGATTCATAAATGAGAACGATTCATGTTCTTACTAAACAAACACACCCCTCTCCTCACTAAACGCATCTCCCCCCCCCTCATGTCCTTGGATAAACGAACAGATCCTCAGTCTTATGTGTGCACGTGATGCTGCCTACAGAAGGTACAGAAGAGCCCGAAAAAGAAACAACGAAAATATACAGAACCACTTCGAGACATTTCGTATCTTACGAAACAAATGCACTCAGTTAGTTGGAAAATCGAAACAAAACTTTGCAATACTAATAATGAAGAATACGATTAACCAAAGAGAAATGTGGCATAAGCTAAATTTATTAAAGGAAAACGAATAAAACAGCAAATTAATAATAAATTCACGCCTGATCAACAATCATTTCGCTAATATAAAACTTACAAATTCAGTCAAATACAACTTATATGATACAAATAACGCAAATCATCAAAATACTCTAAATGGATTTTCCTTTGAATGTATTGGCCCTCAAACAGTTTAAAAAGCTATATACAGGATAAAATCATCTGCTGTAGGTACCGATCAAATTTCTATTCTTTTTATTAAAAGGATTCTACCATATACTATAAATCCAATAGCTAATATGTTCAATCCCAGTCTCATATCTGGTACTTTTCCATCGGATTGGAAAATAGCACAAGTATTGGCGTTCCACAAAACAAAAAAAGTATTAAATGTGGACGATTTTCGCCCGATCAGAATCCTTCCCGCCCTCTGAAAGGCGCTCGAATATACTGTTAGCGACTAAATTCGGACACACCTAACAGAGCACAATTTAATGGATCCACTTCAGTCGGGATTTCGCAAATATCACAGTACAGCTACTGCTCTAGCGTGCACCACGGATGATATAAGGCTGGCACTAGATGAAAGAGAGATCACCCACCTTACGCTTGTAGATATTTCTAAGGTATTTCAGTCAATTGACCACAAACTTTTACTGTAGAAATTATTACTATTTTTTTATTTTTTCCAAGGGAGCTGTTAGATGGGGAAAAACTATTTGTGAGATAGGAAACAATTCGTTAGATATAGCCGGTAAAAAATCCTCAATGGGCTACCTAACTCATGAAGTACCCCAAGGAAGTGTCCTGGTACCTATTTTATTTTGCATGTATGTAACTGACCTCCCATCTGTCCTTTCACACTGTAAATATCATTTGTACGCTGGCGATTTCCAACTATACATATAACGTCGCCCACAAAACCTACAAACCACTATTTCCATATTAAATTAGGATCTTCAAAAAATCAACTAGTGGTCATCTAAAAACAGGTTAGTAATTAACCCAGTAAAATCAAAATGTATACGTATATCGTCCAACCAAGGGCGTCGATTTCTGTGTAACTTTGGGTTGGGGTGGGGGGGGCATTGAGATATTTTTTGTTGCCAGATAAGGGTCTAAGAAGGCACATATGATACAAATCCAATTTAGATTTTGCCAAATATTGTATGTTCATAAAAAAAACACATATAATAGTATACATATAGTCATTATGAAGGCTTCCTCAGTGTGAATATTTAAAGTGCTCCCATAAAAACGTGATATTTTATAAGCAGAAGCAATAGCATAATTTTAAACTAAAAGTCTGTTTGAGCCTTGTTCACATTTTAATATTTTTCCGTCAGACACCAAGTTTGCTTTAATTGGTAAAAATGTTGGAGGGTCGGTTATTATGATTTGGGGATGTGTAATTACTAATGGAGTGGCCAGTATTCATAATCTGGATACACATTTTCTAAATCTCATTTTTTCAATTAATTTTGAATTGTTTGTGGTGTAACAGTAACTTGCATATTCTAGGCGAGTGAAGTAGCCAAATCTTTAGCACTAATTCTTTCAGTTCTATTTACAGAATAAATAATGTAGGTTTCATTCCGCGCAGTTAGTTTTCTTGGTTGGCCAGAATGGATTCTATTCCGCAATAATTGCTCTGTTTTATGTTTCTTTATAATGCATCCAACGGTAAAGCATGGCTTGCAAACAAGCTTGGCTTTCCTGGACCGGTGTGCATTGCTTCAGTACATTACGTAGACTGCTCTTGTACACAAAAGGATACTAAGAACACTTATTTCGAGAGTAGTATTGGGTTGTCCAAATACTTTTTTTTTGCGATGAATTTACGTAGTCCTCACTCTCTCGTTGCCTGTTACCTTACAGATGTATCGAGTGGTAGTTAGTTCTTTGGTATTCTATCTAAGGCATCCAAATTATCATAAAAGGGCAAGAGATTTCGAAACGGTCCGTGTTTTACGTGTAATACAGCCTGTTTTTCCGCTTTGTTGAACTTGTGCAAATACTTTTCTTACCCGCTGTATATAATTTCCCTATTTATGTGTTGTATTAGAAACTCAAAAGGAAGGTATTAACGGTAAACAATAATTGCATCGAAACAGGAGTTTGGGATATATTTCCTAGTGGAACTCTACTCCTAACTTTGTGTGAATTCTTCTTGTCGCTTATTTTTCTTGTGTATTTTTTCTTTTTCTTAAATTATGTTTGTATATGACAAAATCACGATGAATGGTCCTTAACCCTCGGAAGGCCAAGATAATTTCATTTCACGGAACGACACGATGAGTAATTTTCAATCCATGTATATTTCTCGTATCAAATAAAGTACTTGTTCAAAATCAAGTTATTTTAGAGTATGGGTGTATTCATTTTAGTGTATTCATTTATTGCATTTCATTTTTTCAAGGAGATACTACAAAATAATGAAAAATACAGAAAAATTAATACATCATATTAACCTTATAACCATTTTCATGACTGCACAAAAATGAAGGTACCATGAGTCTCTTACTTATTTACACATATAAAGTACTACATATAAAATTACCAGATTCAAACTACCTGACTCTCTCACTCTCACATGTAAAGCACACCGTTTCTGTTATATTCTTGCATTCTTGCAAATGAAACGATTGCATTGCTTATAGTATGCGGAGCAGTTGTATTTATCACTTCACAAGCACGTTTCTTCGCCCCTTGATTGAGAAATTATAAAGTGTAGGTCGTTTGGAAAGAGACGTGTGATCATTAGAACCGACAACAACTTGTTATTTTAATATAGAATGACATTTAAAAATAGTTACACAAAACGCCAAGGTTGGGTAAATTGACTCATGCTTGATTTTCTTAAATTATTACACAATAAATAAATGGTCATTTTCTACCATAAGATTTTTGAACACGTACGTGAAGAATACACAGGATTTCACTCTTCCATTTAATGAGTAATGGACAAAAATAATATTTTGACTGTATGGGCCATTTTTGACTGATCGTGGCGTTCCAAGCGTTAAACGACAGAAAATACATTTTCATTTTTTTTCTTTCATTCTGTCTTTTCTTTTTCTTCTTACTAAATGGTATTTATGGATGTTATGCACAAAACTCCAGAAACAACGCAAGCAATGCACGAATGAACTCATTTAGCCAGGAGAGGGGTATTATACGTGATGTAACTTACGTAAGTACTGTAGCACACGAATTTCAGGGAGGAATTTATCAGTGAAATAGATTTGACAAAGGGAGATACGTTTAGTAGAAAGGGAAAACGAATGACCATGTGCTGTAGAAATAGAAGAACTGACTTCACCTTATCATTCCCCCCCCCCCCATTAGGGGAGCCCACTTCAACTTTGGGGGGCCAGGACCCCCAAAGCCCCCCCCGGGATCGGCGCCCTTGCGTCCAACCAACTAGCTCAGTACATGCAAAAGGATCATATTCCATCAGTATGCCTAAACCAGACCTTATTACCATGTTATACCTTATTATACGACAGTCAAAAACATCGGTGTAATCCTAGGCGAGCGCCTAGAATGGAAACCACACATCAGTGCAATCTGCAAGAAAACATTTACATCCCTACTATCACTTACTAGACATAAACATGTTTTACCCACTCACATCAAATCAATTCTAGTTAAGTTACTGCTTACTGGTATTCCCTTATCTGGAATATTGCGATGTGATTCTAACCAATCTCAAGGATGAACTAGCCAGGCGACTACAGCACGTACAAAATGCTCCTTCGATTTATTTTCCTTCTCAAGTACTCAGACCACCTGACTATTTACTATAGACAATTGTCAATGCTTAAACTTAATGAAAGACGCAACTTACACAAATTAACATTTCTCTTCAAAATACTTCGCCTTCAACAACCTTCTTACTTACATGAACGTTTTCAGGCGCTTAGCTCCTACCATGATCGTAACACCAGGTCAAGGGAAAGCCAGTTACCCTCGGTCCCTTATCACTATTCTATTTTCTATTCCAAATCGTTCACGGTTTCCACAGTCCAAGCTTGGAATGATCTCCCGTCCAAAACATAACTACAGTCAATCTCTACGTTTAAGAAGTTTGTTACAGACCTGCTCCAATTAAAATCCTAGTTTTTACACACTCGACGATGAAAAAAAAACAGTAAATTAAAAACAAAGAGAGAAAGAAATAATAAGAGTGAATGCAAAGCTATTTTTAAATATGCTGATAAGTTAGCCGTGTATATTTTATAGTTATTATTATTATTAATATCGTTATCGATGTATTTCCATATGTATTATCAGTCATAATTTGTAAACAGGCTTGTGTTTTCTATAAAAGGTTAACATGTAAGTTAACATGTGTTTGCTTGTGTGTGCATTGTGTCTGCTTATACGTTGTTTTTTTCTTTTGAGTAATTATGTGTACTAATTTAGTGTTTATTCTTTTTCTTAATTATTATCCAGTTATACCAGTATTAATGTTGACTGCTTATATAGATAATGTATGTATGGTTGAATGGAAGAGAAGGCATTTGTGGCCTTAACTCCACCACGGAAAATAAGTCAATGAATAAATAATATTAAACATTAAACGATAAGGGAGACCCTATGCAGAATCTCTGACTAGTTTATCTGACTTTATAAGAAAGAACTATCTGCTTTTATGACAATTTAAAAGCAAATAATTTCTCATAAAACATTATTTATACTAAACATATTTGCATAAACATATGTTCCAACGAATCCTACAACTGCTGTTGCAATACCGAATAATATGTTTTATATTATTATTCATGTCACTGTACTCTTGTGGAAACTTCCAGTAAGGATTCTTCTGTAGCCACGTGGATATAGAAGTTGATTCACGTTCGATACACCTATTCGTGAGTTCTATTCCCACTCAAGATTCAACAAAAATGCATTTTAACATGTGTGTTTCTGTGACGAACTCAAACGACAGTGGACCGAGGCCGAGAGCTCATAATACTTTCCCTTTTCGAAACTCGATAAAATATAAAAGTGAAAAGCTACCAAATTTTAGCGCGACTGGGAATCAAATTTAGAATCATGTGCAACAAAGGGAAGTGCTCTAATTATGTGGCTACCTGGGAGCTTTACACACTAATATACCCAGTGTGTATTACTTATCGAAGGAAGAAAACTTACCTTTGAGGACTGTTGTTAGATACTACTCCGTGCTTCCTTCCTTGACACCAATGCCATCTTAACTTATATACTTCTGTCAGTCATGTGCCAACTTTACTTAAATTGTTTCATGCTTAAAGTTCATGTCATTTTTTTCTTTGTAAGGGTATTTTTTCTACAGCCCATTTATGTAGATGAGCAGTACCACAAAGAGAAATGATTTCCTTGCACTTATATTTATACCGTTTCTTTAATATTTTCTGCATTTTAAAGCACTGCCCTACAGAGAACTAAAGCACTGCAGAATATACAGAGCAACATTACTAACAAACCAGCCCAAGACACTGTCTTGCGGATGTTATATTACAATTGAAGGCCACAGGATAAGAACATGTTTTGTCTATTTTCTTTATTCTACAAGAGAGCGTTTTAAACGTCCACCTTTAGCATTGCATATATCTACACTTCAAATAAAGATCTGCTTGTAATAGGCAGGTCTATGTATATTCTATTCACGTAGGATAGTTTGTTAAAAAGGCCTTTCAAAGAGCTAATGGATGGTTCTATTATCTCAATTTGACCTAAAATGGATAATCTCTTTTCCTCTGCTCTTCAATTGTCATGTTATGTGGTGCATTTTGCCACCAGTAAGTAACATCTTTATCCCTCAGAGACTATGCGGCAATACCGAAAACCCTCACACATACCAAACAAAGAAAATAGCACAAACATTTCACAGATTGTTTGAAATAAATAGCATTGAACGACAGACCTTCATATTTCAAAAGGATAATGTACAAGCAATAAGGAAATGAAAAGATCGGTGTCCATAATCACGTAACTTAGCAAGGCGAAATCAAATAATGAAAACAACCAATTATAATTAATTTTACTTCGTAAAAATTGCAATTTAGTGAAGTAAGACTATGATACGATTTTGATAAAGAAAAAAGTACTATTAAATGACTAATATATTAAAATATAAAAGGCTCTCTTGGTATCGCCCTGGCGTTCATTTTCTCTTGCATCTCAATGGCGAGAGTGCAATCTTTGATAATGATACGGCTATTGTTTAACCAATTACTGAGAAAGGGTCACGATTCCTCATTTAAAAGATATTTGAAAGATTTATGTTTATTTCTCTCTCAGTTGGATTACTCGTGACGGAAGAACATGACTTTGCGAAAAGATATATTCTGTACAGTAATTTCGCATAGAGTGACTAATGAAAAGTACATAATTGTGCCTTGCTCAACTTTCATTTTTCTCGGTGTACACTTACTAATTTGGCGTTTATGTTGGAAACCAAAATAATAACAACAAAATCATAATGACTATATAGTTTGCAACATATTTTATTTGACTAAGTACATTGTGATAGCATATTCTGTCTGTTAAAGATCCGTAAAGTACATTTATGTTTCGGCAAAGAAATGAGAGCATTTAGGGAAATTATCAGGTACTGGTGGCAGCTGACCTTTTACGTGAAATGTCATAGCCATCCCCGTGTTCGCATGGAATGCAAAATGACAGTGGAAAAACCAAAAACCTAGAGAAAAGAGAAAGTTAATATATGAATACAGAATATTTATCTACTCAACATATGTTTCTAAATAATTGATGGGAAAATGAGCAAGCATCGGGTAAGTTCAAAATATCTTGAGATATTGTTCCTTGTTTTTCTTTACGATCCGTTGCACCTGGTGGTAAAACTAGTTTATTTGGAAACTGAAAAGATCCAAGATAAAAACGTTTACAGGTGTCAAAGGAAATAGGTTCATAAGCTTGCCAAGTTCTTGTAATCTAATCTCAATTCAGCTCCAATCCATCATAACATTAAATGAAAATAGCCTTTGTTCATTCTGATCGTTATCTCTTGTTTTTGCAATTCGTGAGCCAATAGCTTATGTTAACTCATTCAACATTAAATAAAAGTACCTGAAGTTGGTGAGCAAACAATGTTTCCTATACATTAAAAGGCGATATGAAGTATTTTGAATAACGAGTTTTTGTTCTCTGAGCAGTCCAATACGACCGTCATGAAATAATTTTTATAGTGTTTTAAACATAGATATACCAAGAGAGATGAAACTCTTTTAGTAACTATACAATGGACAAAACTTTAAACCATAGTATTTTAAGCCTTAATGTATTTACTTTATTTGGCACTACATAGAAAGTTGTATAATTACTTACAAAAGTAAATGGATGTTGAAGTGGTAAGAAATAACAGTTCTTTCCTCCAGAACAATTGTTTCACTGTAGGCCTAATAGTTAGACAACCAACATGACAGTACAAATGTGCGCTAAAAGTGTCATGCCAGGATATCCCTCCAAATGGAGTAAGAAAGGGATACACTTGGGCATCATCTAGAGAACCACGAGAGAGTTAGGCAGAAAGTACATCCACGTTAAGTTCTAAGAGGCAGGAATTAAAGCAAAGGAAATGAAAATCATAATATATACATCATGCAGGATTCATCATTATGTTATGCAAGAAAACTTGCCTTGTTCGAACACACACATACAAAGAGAGAGAGAGGAAGAAAGAGAGGATAAAAGAATACCCTTTTCAAAGGATTTACTTTTATACTTAGGAACACAAACAGTTATCCTTACCCTCGCCGTCTCTCTCTCTCTCTCGCGCGCGCGCGCGCTCTCGGGATGTCTTGGGATGGATTTGTGGTTCAGCTATCCTGACTGGGGCTTTTCCATTGCTTCACTCAGTCGTACCAAGTAAATACAGGGATTGTACCTTAGAAATATCTGGCCGAGTCCATCCCACCTCACGTTTTACCTAGCCTGGTACACCAAAAGTCATAATTCAAGAACCAATTCGATTTCCGTTTCAAAGTCATAATATTATCATTCAACTTCCAGATTATCGGTGCCTCCCATTCTCTCTCGTAAATCCTTTGCACAATTTCTCCAGTCTTGAATTCAGTAACTTCTTTATGATTAGCTTGGACGCTATGAAGCTTCTAAGTTTAGTTTGCTGAACTTCCCGATTCTCATATCTCGAAATCGAAGCTTGTAAACATAAATAAACAAGTCGTCTTCGAAAGTTCAGAATTGACTGCTAGCTGTAGAAAGACAAAGGTGTCAGAATTTTTAGTATGACGGGGGTTCACTTCCACACCTACTACCGTAGATTAAAAAAAAAGTGTTGCTTGTGAATCCCGAACCGAGCCGCCGCCACACAACCTAAAACCTGGCCAAAAGTCGAAAAAAATAAAATTTGAAAAATACAAGAAATAAAAGTTTATTCCTTGTTCTTCGCTAACTGACGGATCTTACAAACATGAATTATATTATTAAAATAAAAAATGAACGTAAATAATAATTTCTGAAATCACTCAATTTTTCTGGCCAAACGATTTTAAATAGTGTGGCCGCGAGTTAAGGTTTTGAGGTAATAATTTTAGTAATTGTATTAAAGTCTTTATCAACAAAAAATGTATTGCTTTAAAGGGCATTGATAGAGGTTTTAATTTCATGATATGTGAACATTTTAGCTCTAAGTCTTGGTGGTTAAATATGTAATGAAATGTCAAAAACTCGTTTTTCAAAATATATATATATATATATAAAGTTTACAAGTTAGGAAGTTTTTTTGTTTATGTTCTGACAAGTAAAGTACCCGAAATGAGGATTCGAGTTGCTCATCAAGTGATACCTTAAATTGAAGCTAATGACGAGTATAGTACACCTGTGAAATCCTAGCTGCAGAGCTCCAGTAATAAAAAGGTTATGGGGGTCAAAGTTCAAAGAGAAAGCGAATTTAGCTGCTTGAGATGTCCATATTTTGCTGATTATCCCGATGGTAATACGTCGTAAGTTGCTCTCAATTAATGTAATGTGTAGAATGATATCCCTCTCTCTGCCTGATATCCCGCTTTCTGTTATTCGTGTATGAATGTCCTTGTGCATGTTTGCTCCTGTTATTGATGTCAATAAAAGTTCTTTTTTCTTTTCGTTCCAGAAAATGGAAGCAGGTGCTATCGTTCATGCTCTGTATGAGAAATATGGATTTGTTAATAGGAGAATGATTAGGTATGAAGATTCATTGTACAAACAAATAGTGGAGATACTTGAGGACAAGATGGAAATCATAGAAGAAGTGAGAACTCTTGGATTTTCTGGTGACAGTGATGAAAGTGATGATGGAGACTACGGTGAAGACGTCTTTGATGAGGAAATGCTAAGTACATCGCAAGGTTCTCAAACACATCAAGAGTCTCCGACACCTGTAGCTTCTTCAGGTGAAGAATATCAGCCTTCGCCAAAAAAATAAAAAAACACATCTTGGACGATGATTATAAAGAAGCAGCTTACATGTTTTGGACATACAATGAGAACCCGGTAAAGAAACGAAGGAAATTTTCATCTGTCAAGTCACAGTATAATTAATTCAATCGAAAAACATCCTCTTCGAATTTGAGAAAAAAAGGCAAAAACCCAGTTATAAGAAACTTAATGCAACAGTTCACGATAAATTCAAAGAAATGGTCGAGAGATGTGCAATTATACACAACAGGACTCTTCGCTTTTGGGCTCTTCAGATAAGTAAAGAGCTAGATCCGGATAATACTCTACAATTCAAGGCATCTTGTCACTGGCTGTCTAATTTTAAAAAGATAAACAATATCGCCAGTCGTTCGATCACGCATAGGGTTAGCAAAACGTGGAAATCAAAAGAGGCTGAATTAAATCACTTATCTACGACATTTATTACGTCCATGAAAGAACTTATGTTACTAGAAGACCTGAATCCTCGTCAAGTATTAAATGCTGATCAAAGTCGATTTGACAAGGAACTCCATGCATACAGGACTCATAGGACTAAAGGTACGGTGGTTGTAAGAGGTGCATTTGGATCAGTCAGTGCTACTACTCATTCATATATGATCATGCCGGTTATTTCCATGGATTGTGAAATATTGTGTCCGATGTACGTTCTTGTATCCGAATCCAGTGGTCAATTTCCAGGAAATAAGCAACAAGATCCCGATAACATAGTGTCCCATCCAGGAAAGACTGCAAACATGAACAAAAGTGATCTAAAATAATTTCATTCTGTATTCTGGAATAGCCTGCCTGCCGATCGTGATAAAGTCTTGCTCTTGCTGGATTCATGGAGTGCAAATAAGGATGATAACGTATCAAATGAATTATGCCCTAATCATATAACACTGTTCAAACGTTTAATTCCTGGTGGTTGCACTGGTTTCATCCAACCACTGCATGTTTACTTCTTCCGTCCATATAAATCATTTATCAGGTTCATTACTGACACAGTTATCGCTTCCTTAGAAATTAATCTCTGACATCGGGATAACATTTTACGAATGCAGTCCTCCACTCTCTTCCAATTCAGTGCCTCACGATTTCGCAACATGATCAGGTTTGCGTTTTACAAAAGCGGCTACTTGCATGAGGAACCCGAGCCCTGGATTTCTCCATTGGATTATTGTTTTCATTCTAATATACGTGACGAGTGTTACAAGACCTCATGTGAGAACATCTCTTTTGTCAAGTGTGCTCATTGTGAGCAAAGTATCTGCTTATCACACGCCTTCATTGACGACTTACATATTGATTGTATCAATGTGTAGTACTTTGTACGTGCCTCTTTCCTTCAAATGCATCGCATTTCAATTCAAACCCATGTCCTTCTGACCTTTGTTCTGCCTTTCGTTGTGACTTGTTTCAATACAATTCGCTTTCTCTTTGAACTTTGACCCCCATAACCTTTTTATTTCTGCAGCTCTGCAGCTAGGATTTCACAGGTGTACTATACTCATCACTAGCTTCAATTTAAGGTATCACTTGATGAGCAACTCGAGTCCTCACTTCGGGTACTTTACTTGTGAGTATTGTTGGTCAATGATTCGTTTTGCATTTAAGAGTTCGATCTTTTGTTAACTTAGTCCAATAATAAAAGTTTGCCAGAAATTACTCCATTAAAATAAAAAGAAATATTTATAACTTGTATCTAATTTGTTTTTCACGTGAGTTCAGAGGGCCTTACAGCAGTTTTCTGACATAAACCTATGAGTTTTATCTTTAGCTGATTGAGTTTATATAGAAAAGTAGAATTAATTTATTGAATTAGGGTTTTCATGCAATTAATTCTATAATAAATGATATGTACTGAAACTTTTATGTTCATAAACTGCACCATGAATTATGATGTCACACATTAATGAGTACAAAGCAGTTAATGAGTATAAAATGCAAAGACGAAATAAACCTGCGTACTCGTCGAATTTCCAATTAAATTACCAAATGTAGTAATTTATGTAATGTTCTTCATTGATCTATCCTCTGAGTTACAACATTTTTTACTAGATGGCAGTCAAGTAACAAGTATACAGGATGATTCACGAAATCCGTAACAGGGAATAACTCAGCTTCTAGTGCACAGAAATCTTTGAAACGCAAATTGTTCATATCAAAATGCATGTGCGGAATCACGTGGTGATGCTTTTGAAGTCAGTGGCGTCTTGGGAATACCTTTACGAGGGGCACCTTCAAAATTTTAAATGGAAAAAAGCGTTGATTTTGTTCACATTGAAACAATAACTTTTCGATTGCTCATACCATTTGGCAGCTAGAAGACCTAATTGGTGGTCAAAACTAACATGGTGTAGAACGGTTTCGGGACATTTCGGATGCTGTAACTCAAAGGGAATAGTAATAAGGGAATGGGAAGGTTCCAGACTAATAAAGTGAAATACTAAATAGGATATGCGGAATCAGAGAATGAAATTTTCAATAACAGGGGCGGGAATACTGTTACTGGGGACCAAGTTCAAGATTTCAAATATAAAAAATAGTTGATTTTGCTTTCTTTGAAACAAACATGAAATATTGAACAACTTTCAGAGGAAACATTTTTAAAAGTCTTCAGTTACAAGACCTACTTGGTAAGTTAACTGTTGACCTACGAATTGACTCTTGTAATTGCTAAACGTTACGAGATATTAAACAATGTTTCAACTGAAAGTTGTTCCAAATTTCGTGTTAGTTTCAATGGAAGTAAAATCAACCATCGTTTCCATTTAAAATTTTCAAGTTGTTCCCGGTAGAGGTAGTCCCCAGACGCCAATGATTTCAGAAGCATTACCACATGATTTTGCACATGCACTTTAGTATTAATATTTTCTTTTATTTCAAAGATTTCTGTGCACTAGGAGCTGAGCTATGGCCCTGTTACGGATTTCGTGAATCACCCTGTGAACGTTTTTTGTATTTATACCCTAAAAATTAAATTTTGTTATACAATAATTTTTCGCGCATGAAACAATAGAACAGTGTCATAAGAAGTCATATGCTAAATTATACGTATTAAGATATTTGCATAAATAAGCAAGGTATAAAATATTTCATTATCGTTGACCACAATACTGTGTTTAGAACTTTCATTTCTCGGAAACAAGTTGATGTAGGATAAAAATTCAAAATACTAAATTATTTGTTTTTAAGCTCTTCACAGAGATGTGGTCATAAATATGATAATTTAATAATAAATAGTGAAAAATTGAAAACCCCATTTTTGGGGGGCGAAAGTTCTCCCAAACCTCCTTCGGATGGTCGAATTGTTCTGGTTCACCTACTCGATCCATATAATGTTACCTTACATGTCTCTACCAAATTTTATCAAAATCGGACGTTTCGTTCAAGAGTTATTAATTTTGGCCTTGATTTGGGCTCAAATACTCCACTGTGTGCCGTAACTCATAGGTAGAGCGTTGGCGTAGCATTCGGGAAGTCGTGGGCTCTATCAGAGCGGTCGATCATCCTGACTGAGGTTTTTCCAGGAGTTTTCCTCAGTCACACCAGGCAAATGCCGGGAAGGCATCTTCAACAGGGGCCCTGGCCGACACCGTCCCGAATCCTTTTCCCTGTCTTATCCTAGCTTGAGCTGTAGGCGCTTATAGGCTATACTTAAAATTTAAAAAAATGTGAATCCCGTGATAATTAATATTCATCAAAATATATTTAAAATAATTACAATTATACAGTAGTTACTTTCCACTGTTGCTTTCTTCTCGTTTCTTATGTTTCTGAAGCCAAAATCCCTTACGAATCTTCCTTTATGATCCGCAAGAATAACGAGCTTTTCATTTCCTTTTACCACTCAAAATATTTTCGTTCTTATCCATGCTGTCCATATAAGTACAATGAAGCAAGTAAAGACAGGGAGTGTAAAGTGGCCATATCGCTCATCTCCCACTATGTTACCGCTAGAAGCAAGAAGGGAAAAACATTCGTGAGTTACCCAACCTTGTTAACATTTCAACAACAGCGTGTGTTTCTGGAATGGTCGCAATGCAACGTTGCTGCTTTCTCAAAATAAAAAACCGACACTGATTTATTGAGTATGTTGAAATTATGAGACATGCCATTCATAGATATGTATCTCCCCTAGATGTGGGTAGAATGTGAAGTTCGTAACATTAAAAATAAGGCAGAAAATTGTTTAAAACATTGCAATACTTTTAAATGGGCTAAACTTCTAGGGAGTTTAGGGTACCAGAGCACCTTAAAATGTATTGATTTGCTCACCTTTTACTTGTTTATCTCAAGTATAAAATAACAAAGCTTTGACATGTAAACTATCGGAGACCCGGAGAGGTGATAGTTTTCCATTAATACTGTGTTCTCATGATGAGAACAAAGAAGTAACCGTGCTAGACTTTCGTGTCTGGGGTCGCGAGTTCATATCCTGATGAATACATTAAAAAAATAGGTGCCTGAGTTAAAACCCCGGTAAACACATTTTTTAAAAATTTCGTTTCAAATAATTTTTCAAATACTATTTTTTTAAATAACATTTTTGCTTCTGATTGTGTTTCTTCTACTATGATATATTAAAATTTGATTTAATCTATATGTCCTGTAACTAACATTACGTACTTTGAATTGACAATCAATTTCAATTTTATTTATTGACATTAGGCATGTAAGGCTCAGGTCGGCATAGGGAAGGTGTCGGCCAGGGCCTATCTTTAAGGTGTAATCCAGATATTTGCATGATGTGACTGAGGAATAATCCTGGTAAAACCTCAGTCACGATGTTCGGTCGCTGGGATCGAAACCACGACCTCCCAAATGTTACTACAATTCTCTACCACTAAGAATTGACAATGAAGAATGAACGGTAGGTATCTTACTATTTCTGACACCTAATATACGCGTATTATATTCGTATATTCACATCTCTAGAATATGATTAGTGTGCATGTGTAAATTGATTTATGTCGTTTAAGCGAGGTAAAAAGATCTTGGAAGGATTTTTTAAAAATTATTTCAAGATTTTTAGGCATACGAGGATCAAGCCGAGATAGGGTTGGGAAGGGGTGTTGGAAAGTATGGGTATTTTATGGGCACTATCACAGCGTTTGCCTGGTATGGGTGAGGAAAAATCAGTTAGAACGGTCGGCCGCTGGAATCGATTCCAGGAATTTCCGAATGTTTAGACAAGGCTCTACATTTCTTTTGGAACTTAGTTCACCCTAAGCGGGTTTTATTTGTTCAATTCGATACATTTTTTTAACCTGTATAGACTGTGTTTCTTAGAATTAAGTTAATATCACTCACACACAATCATTCATGCCCGAGGCGTACCACTAAGCCATGCACGCCTGTTGCTGGAAGAATGCGTTCAGGACCTAAGTTGATAGTATTATCCCATTGTTTGTTGAGGCCAAAACCAGGAAAACTTTTTAAGGCTTCCAAAGTGTGCTCATTAAGGTATTTTTACAGGGGGATTATATATTGTTGATATGAAAATAACGTGATAAAATTATTATTAAGCATTACACATGTTCCCACATGCAGACTCCCAGAGAGAATTTTCCCCTCATTCTCCTGTTAATTCGCACAATAGGTTTCAGTATTTTCAGCATATCGGACTTCTATGAATTCGAGTATACTTTACAAACTTAGGGGAGTCGTCAAATATGCCTTAAATGTTTCACTTCCCACAGCTTTCGTAAATCCTTTCCAAGGATTATTCCTGTGCTCCAGTATCCATTTTGTCAAAATGTTTCACGATATGTTCATATTTATTATTGATAATTGCTTTCTTGCATTTTATTGACCATACCTTAGCGGATTCTAGGTAAGGTCAAGTTCGCACAGGCAGGTAGAAATGTATTTTGAAAGAACGAAACGAAAGTGTAAAGATACATAACCGAACCCGACATTACCTAACCTACCCTAAACTATTGTCACTAATCTAGGATAACCTGCAAAAATGCAGGAGAGATAGAAATATATTATTAATAATTATAATGAAGAGATAGAAATATATTTTGAAAGAATATTTACTCGTACTCTCCGAGATTTGAACCAGGGTCCTTTCACTCAACAATTCGACGCCTTAACCACTTACCCAAGCTCAGAGCTTGCAAATGGAGATTTCGAAGTTTTATTTACAGTACCCATGTGATACGTAACAATGCTAAGAAATGAGATTCACACGTGCAGTGGTATAGTCCCAGAATTGTCACAGGGTATACGCTAAGTTTATGAATCTTTAAACAGAGATCATGTTTCCATTTTATATAGGGAAGCAATAAATTAATTTCTACAAAACAAGAGAGAACGCAACATACTTTAATTATCTTGTGAGACAATATCAACGCAATTATATGCATAGTTTGATGCATTGAGGGAATGAAAAACAATATTGTTGCGGTTTTTGCACAACTACTAAGCATCTATACGAGTTCAAATTCAGTTACAATTCTTTATGTCGAATAGTAGACTCGGAAGCCAAGGGATATAAGTGACATTAGCGACTAAAAATATTCAAGACAATATTTGTATAATAGAACCCGAATTATGTTAAGGTCCAAGGTTTCTTTGCATAAAATATGACAATTTTGTGACATAAATATATTTCGGGTTACATATAAAATATTACATTTTACATTTTTCTGTTCGTCATCTTTCACTTGTATCCCTTGGCTTCTGGAGTCAACATATAAGTCTTACTTGTTCCACCCTTTATAAATCTATTAGTATAGTATGCTAGAACGTACTCCATATAACGAGAAGTAAAACTTCTACCTTGCTTTTCAAAACATAAGTCAAATCTCATATTACTCACGGTCTGCACACAAAAGATCTGCGCAAATTGACTGTATCCATTGTGCACATTTCTACAAAAGTGTTATTGTAGTGAAAAGATAGCAACAATATACTGATCCACATCTTGTAGTCATATCCTTTTCCTCTTCTCAACATTTTTTCCCGATCAAGTGGAACCAAAAGTATTTATCGTACCAATCTCACCGAAACAGGCAAATTAAGTAAATAAATAAACGAAGTAAAAGTAAATGGTATACGCATCTTAGCAGAAGTTATATGCTAATGTGTAAGATTAATTAGAGGGTATATGGTGTACCTCGCTGACACTATCGAGTTTCATGGCTGATTTAACAACACATTTTTTGTTATGTTAAATGGTCAGTGTGTCAGACTCTCATCCTCAAGGTCGTTGGTTCGATTCCACGCCCGGATTTCCAATTATTTTCTTCAAGGAATTAAGCGTTGTAAATGATGTTAGCGATGCTCCTGAAAGAGATTTATCCCATAAAGGGAGAAAAAGACAAGATAGAGAGAGGGGGCAGGAAGAGAGAGACGCAGATCATGTATTCATAAGCGTTAAAATTTCATTTATTTCCATGTTTGAGCAATTTTGTTTCCGTCTTTTCTTGTTTTCTCCTCTCTTTTTTCGCTCCCCGTCTTCTTCCATTCTTTCTTTCTCTCTCTCTCTCTCTGTCTGTCTGTGTGTGTTTTTTAATAATACCGTAATTTGATTTCTGCCTATCTATTCCGTGGTTCTCTAACTGATGTTGAACGACTCAAGCTTTCTCCCTCAAATGGAGAAATATGCTGGCATGCCATGTTTTAGCGTATATTTGCACTATCATGTTGGCTGTCTAACTATTAGGCTTACAGTTTAAATAATTCTGTTGTATGAAAAAGCAAGTATTTTTTATAACTCCAACCTCTACTTATTATTGTAAGTGACTGTACATGTTGATAGACAATTCCTAATCTTCTTTCACTAACACACCAATATGTATATGAACAGAAACATGGCCATTTACATTGAAGTTCATGTGTCATTTATGCAGCTTGGAACTCACAAGGGTGCACCAGAATTTGATCAATACGTTGTAAAATGTCACAGTGAAATATGCACTATTTTCGTTTTTTTTTTGCGTTACACACCTGTTTCCTACCTTGTTAATCATTGATACAGCACTTTTTATTACACATTGATAATGGCTTTTCTGTATTGTTATTTGCATTATTTTATCAGCATACACTAAACAATCGCTCGTAAATAGAACAGTGTCAGATGTCACACGGCAACATGATTCATTCTATTAAAAAATCCTAATCACACATCGCACAGATTCCTTGAAATACTGTTAAAATTTTGTCCCTACACGTATTACCTTGAGATTTGAGAACATACAACAATTTACCTTAGTTACGATTTTCCTTAACCCGTAGCTGTGCTGGTGGGCTTCAAAGGAGCCCAAAATTTACGTTTACTATTACACCTTCCGTTTTGTTGAGTTGATGACGCTGTATTCTCATACACCTCCATGTTATTTCGATCGTCGGTGATGAAGTTCCTTACAGTTTCAGTAATTAGTCACATAAGCCACTTGGGGTCCAATAGACCAGATAAGCATCTGTCTGTTGTATTTTTTTTTTTTTTTTCATAAAAATGAATTTGAGCTACGGTATTACTGATAATATCGAAGGAAAAACTGAAGACGGTGTGAAATTCTGAGACTACTAGAGGCGGAGGATCAGACAGATCCTGTGAAGTATTTTGTCCGGAGTATATGTGATGTTTTACATGTTCAGTGTAGGGACACATTTAAGGGGAGAATCCGGGGGTGTCCGGACCCTCTAAAACTTCAGAGTTTTTTGAAGAATTAGTATAATTGTAGACGTTACTATAAATATTTATATTTCATACCCAAGCACACATTGTCATCTTCCGGATATCCGCGGATTCCCCCGAAACTAACTTCTAAATACGTGTCTGGTTCAGTGTAAGTTTAGTTTCGAGGCTCGTTATTAATTTTAATGTGCTGATGTGTTTATAATTTATTATGCAACGTAGTGAAACGTGTCTGAAAATATATGAAAACTTTTCTCTTTTTCATTTTCAGAATTTTAGAATGGGGTTCGTCAGACCCCACTATTATATAAGTGTAAGGTTTCTTACCAGCACAGTAGGGGTAAAGGAAGACATAAAGAAGAGATCAGTTCTGAATATAAATTCAATATTTGCAACACTAATACCATCCACATATTCATCTGGTGCTACTTAGAACAATGTAAACAGATCCTCAGAATAGCATGTCCCAAGATTCAATGCCTGGTTCTCCAGTTAACGGGTAAAGCAAGTTCCCGTTCAAATGTTCAGATTCATTTTACTTTACAAATATTCGCATCTAAGTACTTAAAAACTTACGAAATTTAATTGTGCATTAATTGCAAAAACAACTATTACATTCACTATTTAAACTACATTTTTGAGACTAACTAAAGAAACTGGTGCACCACAAGATGGCAAAAAGATCGTATATTTGTTCGTATATTATAAAATGGACACCATGTAGGATGCATAATGAGATAGGACTGTAAGGTTAGGTCAATAGTTTAAACACATTCTCCATTATATTTTCGAATTTGACTTGATTCTTAAATAGTTAGCCCGAGAAAATTATCATTTAATTATAAGCATACACACACAGAATACGCTGAATTAGCAGCCACTATACTATTGTAAAATTCTTTGAACTTTATGATAAAAAAATGGATAAATTGCACTATTTTCCAATTGAAGCTATTTGAAAGAATTAACGGAACTTTTTATCTAATTATCTTTTGTACTCCCTGCATGCATATCTTTCTTGGCCGTCCCTTTATCTTTCATATTTGTGTTTCTTCTGAGATAAGAGATTTCAATTTATAATGTCTTACTTGAATTGTATTTGCAAACACACTATGTGATCAAAGGTATCCGGACACCCGCCTGGAAATGACATACAAGTTTGGGCTGCCCTCTATCGGGAACACTGGCTGTCAATACAGCGTTGGCAACCCTTAGCATTGAAGACAACCTGAACTCTCTTATGAATACTTTCAATCAGGTGGCAGACGATTTCCTGGGAAATGGCAGCCCATTTCTCACAAAACGCCGAAATGAGAAGGTGTATCGATGTGAACCGATCTGGTCTAGCATGAAGTCGACGTTACAAAACATCCCCGAGATGTTCTATTGGATAAAAATCAAACCAATCCATTAGTTGGATGTTGTTGTCGTCAAGCAACTCCTCCACTATCCCTGCAGTATAGACAGATTATCGGCAGTGTTGAAAGACACAGTGTTTATTCCGTAACTGGTCTTCGGTGGTTGGTAGCAGAAAAGTGCTTAAAATGTCAACCTAACCTTGTGCCGTGGCATTACTGCGTAAAGAACAAGAAGGCCAAGCCTCCTACAAAAGAAACATGACCATACCACCACCGTATTTCACAGTCGACACTATACAGGCTGAAAGATGTCGTTCACCAGCCATTCACCACACCACACTCTACCATCTGATCGTCACATTTTATACCGTGACTCATCGCGTAACTAAATTATTTTCCACTGTCCTTTGTGTGATGTGTGGCTTATGGGTAGCTGCTCGGCCATGGAAACCAATTTTTCCTCATCTCATGGTGCTTGAAGCAGATCCTGATGCAATTTAGAATTTATGTGTGATGGATGATTGCCGGTTATGCTGTACGACCCACTTTAAAACTCGACGGTCTCTGGAGGTAAACATCGGAGCTCGGCCTGCACGCTGTTTGATTGTACACGTCCCTTCACGTTCTAACTTCACTACACCTAGGGATGTTCAGGACCTTGAAGATCTCGTGCACAGACTTCTTACACAACACCCAATCAGTGAATCATGTTGAAAGTCCGTGAGTTCCTCATATCGTCCCATTTTGCTGTCTCACCCTGTCTGATGACTTCTTATATGGTTGACCATGTGTTCCACAACTTGGATGACAGTTCTGTGTCGGCCTCTATGATAAACACAGATTACTAGGGGTGTCCAGATACTTTTGAGCACATAGCGCATATTAAATTGAGCTTAACTATTGTTTAGTAGACGTATCTCAACAGAACCCTCGAACTGAGCATCAGCTTTCTGTGTTAGTTAAAAATAAATAAATACAATATATTAGAAATAAACACACTTAATTCAACTATACCTCTGTTTTCGTATAAAAGATGTACCTGGGTTATTAGCTCTGAATCGTATAACTGTGTATCCATTACTGGGAACAGCAATAGTATCCTTTGTGACAGGAAGATTGAGACGACGAGCCAACGTTTGTTTTCCCTCCATGGCTTGAACTTCTTTCAGGGATATTTTCCTATCTAGTAATCGACCTTGACTTAAAACGTGAAATAAGTGACCATGAAGATGGAATGGATGGCTTAGGTTGACAGTCGAATCTAAGCATAAAAAATATGTCTGTGCATCAGTATTTAAAACACACTTTTCAATAAAATGTATAAAATAACATCTCATTCTCTAAGAGCAAATCAATAACAAGGTATATAGTTTTCATCACATAACACTGAAAAACTGCAACATAAAATAATACACATCCTGACAGTGCTTGTAGCTCTTTCACGGAGAATGTCACTGAAATAGATGACCGAAAGATATTTAATTGGATTCCAACAAAGCATTAGCTCCAGCGTGTAAAACCTTAGATACAATCGAAAACGAATTTTATGCTATTTATATATGTATTTGTTTGTTGAAGGAACCATAAAATATAAGAAAGAGCAAGGGAGAAACAGAAGGCTGGAAGTTTTGGGGTACAATCCCAGCAGTGCTCGTCTCTACTGAGTTTCTTTTTTCGTGATATCTCCTTAGTCACACCACTCAAATGACGAAATGGTGAATATCTCCAAAATAGACCCTGGCACACTTTCTTTTAATATTATCTCCCCTACATTATCCTGGACCGAGCCTAAGTTGAGTAGAGACCATAAATAATGTAATTTTGAATACAAAGAAAAGAATTTGAAATCCGTTTAAAGTTTTCATTTAGGATAAAATCGAGCTTTCTAAATTGGAAATCAGATATAATGTTTGAAAAATAGATCCATTTGCAACAGGTATAGAGAACATTTTATTGTCACATTCTCCACCAATTTATTTGATCGTAATTTTCAAAACTGAAAGTTTGAAGTCAATATCTTTTATAGTTCAAAAGTTATTAATGATTTTGAATATAAACTGTAATTTTAACGCAGAAGGTTATGCAATTTATGAAGCTTTTTCACAGGCTTCCGTACAACTCAGTGTCGGGCAATACAATTTTAGAGACAGTGTGTCCACTAATGAATCTATTTTGTGTATATACCTCGTATTAGCCTATTAGGTTGTCATGATCACCCATATATTTGATTTGTGATCGGCTCTTCGTTAACCGGACTGTGTCCAAAAATGGAAACATACTAGTACATGTGTAAAATTTCATTTTAAAAGCTATATAAGTACTTGTATGCATTATACATCTTCAGTTCGTCTATCAGACTCACATTGATTAAGTTCGTACCTTTGACTTCCCAGGGAGTTGCTATTAAAAGAAGTTATTAAGATATTTTGCTTTTTATTCTTAAAAGTAAGTAAAATTAGCTACTGCTATAAGACTTTCGTATCTTTGATTTCCAAGTGCGTTATTCTGTTGGAAGCTGGAAGCTTTGGTTCTGGTTTTAAGAAATTAAGATTAAATTCAAATTCAAATTGTTTTATTCCCGGAACATTAATATAGTTATATACAATGTATTGCATCGTCATTTTAGAGTATAGTTACATTCAGATTTTAGATATATTTTCAAGAAATTCGTCTACACTATAAGCAGCCATAGCAGTTAACTTATGCTTCATAACATTTTTAAATTTTGTTATTTCTAGGTCTTTGATTTTCTTAGGAAGAATATTATATAGTTTCTTACTCAACTCAACAGCAGTATAAACTATCTACGACAGCAAAGCAATGTCCTACAGACGTTCTGAGAAGACAGCATTGTATCAGCAGCTTTCATAGGTACACTGTAAATCATATGGTGTAATGAAACACCCCAAATTACTTTTTTCAGGTGTGATGTAGCACCTATGAGGTGTTTTTGTGAACGAAACACCTTTAGGTGCCATGTATACACCCTTTCGGTGTTAACATTCCACATACAGGTGTAAGGCAGGCATAAGGTGTTACTTTACACCCTTTGAAAAGGGTGTAAAGTTAGTAGGCTAGGGAGTAAACGATTACGCAGAGATGTAAACTGCTCAATCAGGAAGATCACATTAGTCGTTTTATTACTCTGGTAAGTATATATTATTGTCAGGTATTCAAATATAGTATTCATTTCAAATGTAAATAGTTTTAACGTTAGTCTTTAAATGAAAAAATACGACAAGTGTAAATAATAGAGGGTGGTGTAAGAAATTAGTATAACTTGTTGATTCACGTAGTGGCGGAAACTGAAGTAATAACTTGAATTACTTTCCCCGTTTAATGTGCGGTTTTGGGTAGAAATACAACATTGAGTATACAATACTATTGTACCGAATTATTACAGGTAAAGTATAACATATCATAATGTTAGTTTCTTTGAGATTAACATTTTTATATTTAAGATTGTAACCAGTAAAGAAACGCTATACAGGGAGCAAAAGTGAGTTACAGTATACGAGAGCCTTTGTCTCGTTCAAAGAGAGGATAAAAGGCTTGTCAGTACCATTTAGTCTGTGCTAAGTACTTATTACGTTTAAGAACGTTATATTGAAGAAACCCTTGCATGCAGCATTCAAAGCTGAATAGACGTTGTTATATTTAATTCTCAAAGCTTTGAACACGAAGTGCACTTGTTTCTGCTACAGCTTTGAACCTTGTGCACAAGTAGACTACAACACGCGGGAGTTATGGGATGGTTCTAGATCGCTTTTAAGCCAACATGTTTCATACATGACTTCGTTTGGTATTACTGCGAAATAACAGTTCCGTAACACTGGGTAGAACATTGCCACAGGTAGGCCTACTGATTTCAGGGAGCAAGTTTAGTATCATCAGCCCCCGTTGTCAACATAACTTAACCTACTTGTATGCTAATGTATAGCAAAAAAAATATGTATTTTTCTCATTTTGTGTTTTTTCTGCGTCGATAAAAGCAGTGGTGACGATACTAAATACCGGGAGCATGATCGAATGATCCCTGTTTCTTGCACTGGGCATTTATTTGAAAGTTGGTGGGCCGCCTGGTTTTGCAAGAAAAATTTCATTAAAATTACGAAAATTTAAAAAATTAGGTTAACTAAGGTAAGATTATGTTTAGTTAGATTAGGTTAGGTTAGGATGGGTTTTGGTATCTAACGTGGACCGTCCCACCAACTTCGGAACTTGACCTTTGTACTGGTGCAAGGACTGTGAGAGTTCCACAGAAGGTAGATGGAAGTGTAACAAAGTGAATGTGAGCGACAGGAGGGGGAGTGAGAGGGTACTTCCCCTTCCCCTAAACTACTTTCACTAAGTTGCACTTCCTTCTACCTTTTATGGAACTCTCGCAGTCCTTGCACAAGTACAGGGCTAAGGAAACATAAAAGTTTACACAGCGTACGCCTATATGCCAAAAAGCGGAAATAAGAATCTCAACGTAATGGGGTTACGTCTCCCCCATACCCCCATCCCACCCATAACGAAAAGGACGAAGTAAACCAACACGGATAAAACCTCACTACTTTGTCGCGGACCCCATCCCCCATATATTGATTGAGAATCGAAGCCTCACCTCCCAGATCACTGGCCATATACTAACCATTCAGCCACGGTACCGGTACTCCCGAGAATTGAACTAACGGTCTCCCGTACAGAAGGTACGTACGCCAAGCAGGTCGTGTATAAACTTTGTGCAACAGATGAAAGCATCCTTCAAATAGCCACGGACGTCGAACCAATCACTTTCCGAAAACAAGGATAAAAACAGCGGTGACGATACTAAATACCGATTTCAGGTTAGGTAAAGTTAGATTAGTTTGCTTTAGTAAGGTAAGTGCGCCGGTGCGATCTTTTATGTTTCTTTTTTTCTGAAACTTTCATATGCCCATTTTCATTACAAAAACATGCCTGACGTGAGTGGATACGTTTAATATTTTTAAAAAATGCTAAAATAAGTGTAATGGAATATGCTCCCACCGAAGGTGTAAGAAAACACCTTTCAGGTGCTCCCCCTTCCCGCAGGTGCATGCTGGTTGCATAACGTCACCTGCAGTGTATTGTGTTGATCTGTATATTGCTTTACACGCAGTGCACATGATAACGCGTGGAGGCCTGCAGTCTCTATAAAAATTGGGTTCAATTGCCGGATTGAATCAAGAATAGCATACGTGAAAGATTATACAACTTTTCAGATGTAACTGCTGACTTCATCATTTCGCATGATGGACTAGTGCTTCAAAATTTGTTTTCTTCGTGTTTGAGGAAAAACATACCAACAGGCAAAGACAAAGTGAAAACAGCCAATCATGTGAAATGATGTAGTCAGCAGTTACATCTGAAAACTTGCATAACCTTTCACGTATGCTACTCTTGATTCAATCCGCCAATTGAACCCAATTTTTAGAGACTACAGGCGTGCATGTAAAGCAATATACAGATCAACACAATGCACTGCAGGTAACGTTATGCAACCAGCATGCACCAGCGGGAACGGGGAGCACCTTCGGTGGGAGCATATTCCATTACAACTTTCGGGTGGTAGCATTTACACCATAAGGTGTAATGTTACACCTTCCTTTTCCGTTACACCTTCCAACTTGTCAATTACACCCCAAAGGTGGCAGCATTTAGGTTCCACCTCAGGGTGTAAGTGAAGGCACTGATGTTACTCCCCAAAGGTGTTTGTTTACACCCCAGGGGTGATAGTTTTGCGGCAAAATTTAACACCTTTTGGGTGCAACCTACACCTCGTGAGTGTAGTTGTGCGAAATTGATACTTTACACCTTTGGGGTGTAACATATCAACCGGTGGAAACTTTACACTCTTCACTTACACCTTTAGGTTGAACCTAAATGCTGCCACCTTTTTGGTGTAAAGTTACACCTTTTTGATTTACAGTGTACAGGGTGTTCACAAATAAAGTGGAACCTTTTTAGCATAAGGGTTAAGAGCACCACCCGTTACATGGTTTATAACAACTGCCTGCATTTATCACATTTTAGTCTTTTCCAACGAGACCAACTTTTACAATATCTTCCGACATATTCATTCATTGTCTGCAAATATTCATATTTCAAACAATTTTCGGTGAATTAGGAACAGAACAATATTAAGCTCTACCATTCACGCTAGATATCATATTTCCAGTAACCAATAGATGAGAGCAAACTTTGAGACACCTACATTTTAGCTTCAAATCAATGAGAAATAAAAGGTCAATTTACTTTCGAGACCTTGTTTAGAACTTTCGACTATGTTATTGACCCAACTTTATAATTGTATCTATACATTATTCATAATTTAAAGAAAGATAAATTGCAGGTGTTTCATAGGTGAATATCAATCGAATTTGAACATTGAAATTTACAAAATAAAAGTAGCATTAAAAAAAATTAAAACAGAATTTGAATTTCATTTATGCCGTTTAAACAACTATGCCTCAGGCTGAAATTTACAACGAAGCGTAGGTATTTTGACCCATCATGCATAATGATAGGTGATCGAACAGTTTCTCAAGATTGTCCCACACCAACGCATGAAACAGTAAATCTCACACTAGTGGCATCATTCGCCGCGTCAGCTGCCTGCAAATTCTCATTGATGAATTTTAGCAACGATACATAACATATATTTTATATAAGGGTTTATTCTTCGTTCAAATATTTTCGAATATTATCACTTGTAATATGAGTGTTAAAGATGGTGCTAGTACATACAACTGCTAATTTGTTAATTGACACTTCATTTCAGGAACTAATGTTGTTTCCAACCCACGAACCTTCTTACAATTTTGTGCCTTGGGTGAAATGTTTTGCCACCAATTCTACACAAAGTGAAACTGGCGATAATTCGGTGCTTTTGTACGACGTGACGATAGTTTATGGTATTTCAAATCATGTTAGGAATTCAGTAAGAGTTGCCACTTAACGCATCTTCTTACAAGAAATCTTCCAATTAGAGGTTCCATGTTAATGAATCGTTCTTCAAAAATATTCTGGACAGTGTAATGTCTATATTTTGTTGCGACATTACACTAGAGTTTCTTCACAAAAGACAATTATCTGGAAAGAATGAAATCAGAATTTGTTACTGCTTGATATTAACTCCACCTGGTGGAAGTAATTGTAAATAACCCGATGAAGAAGGTCTGAGCAAACCGGACCAGCAGTTGGATTTGTGTAATGAAGGGGTGAATACGAATGGGTCGAGCGTGTTACATGAAAGCTGAGATTACATTAACTTGAAGTGTCTGTGGCAGTCATTATCAAATTCAGCCAGAATTATTGGTTTAATATTCTGTTGGTAGCCAATGGTGTTAGTAGTATTCTGTTATATATGGTTTATTGGAATCCAGTTTACTGATGAAATTATTGAAACAAGTAAATCGGTTGTACGAGGTGATCGTTCGAAATCAGCGAGTGTTCTTCAATTTTTGGTACAATGGTTCCTAATCATGTGCTCTTGGAGTATGCCAATGTGGCACGCCATTTTTGTAAGGATATATAATTTAGATTATTTCTGGTTAGATATTGCTAGTTTGATGATTAGTACACTTTTGTTGGGAAGCAGAAACCAGTTACTTTGGCATTCTTTAATTTTCCACATAATTGCGTATGTTGGAAATTGCTTCAAGGCCACTTGTTTTGGAAAAATAGTTTAACTACGTCAAGTAGTTTGAGACCGGGCGAATGCTTATTACAATTCTTTGGTACCAGTATTTGGCTGCTAGTAGCTTTACGTTCTCTTGTATATCGAAATATTGCTATTCTGACTTCAGAAGTCGAGACTGAATTAGCTGAATTCGGTATTAATTATAATCAGTTTCGAAATCAACCTTCGAGACTTGACTGAGTTCAACGATCAGCTTGTATTCCGAGATTATTTTATTTACATATCAAACAAGACCGAATATTAAATTATTTTGGTATAATCTAATTAGAAAGGCTGTACACCTCGGCATAAGCGTGTGTGTGTTTGGGTACATGATAATATAATTGCCAGACCAATTCAGTGCAGTATATCTTAAGGATTAAAGTCTGTGCAGTGCTAGTTAAGCTGAAGGAACGAAATGTTAAATAAGTATCGTTTTTCCTACCTACATATATAGTTAGATGCGTCAAGAAAATAAGTGTATATTTATTCCTGGATTGTTATTGTTCGTTGCCATTCGACTTAATTAGAAAAAAAAATACTGTTTCAGGCTTAGTACCAGCAGAATGTCTGTGGCGGGAGCCAGTTACTGCGGCCCTTATGGGAATTGTTTCCAATAAGTTACTTTCCCCTCTTTGAGTGGAAAATCCTTCAGGCAAAGTGACGATACAAGAAGCTAGCAGGGGTCATTACATCAGACAGATTAATTATCTACCGCAGTCAAAGTCCAATTGAGGGACTCAGTGGAAAAGGGTAACAAGCCACATGTCAAAGAAAACTTACTTCTTGCTTAAGACAGATGACTTATGCCATCTAGCGTGTATCCTTGTAATGACTGTAAATGTGGCATTCATTTTAGTCAAGAAGGGCATATACCACAGATACAGTCATTACGAAAAGAGACGCTAGCTGTCTGTCTATAGTGAAAAGTAAGTTTGCATTGGAATGCGGCATGTGCCCTTTTCTTCCACTGATTCCCTCATTTTCTCGTGAATGACGAGACAAAATTTAATCATTGAATTTTATGTAAAAACTTCTCTTCATTCGTTGAACAGCATTGAAGTAATTTATTTGGAAGACTATTTTCCGAGTTGAGTCAGTTTCCAAACACCTACAATATATTCTAAATTCTCTTTATGAGTGTTTGTGAAAAAGAAGAAGAAGAAACATACATTGTTAATGTTCCTTTTCTTGCAAACCTATAAACAGTGATATATAAGTTGAGAAGAAAAGGTTTTCAGAGAGCTATTCGTTTACATCTACATCGTCGTCGGAACTGCAATACCCCTTATGTGGCAAATTATGAATTTTTCAAGAAAGTCAAAAAACCGATTTCTAGAGTGCAGTTGAGAATACAATTTAGGTACTGAAAAGTTGCAATATCTCAAAAAGTAGAAGTTATTTCCACATGAATTTTTTTCTCCAATATGGACAGTACACAGAACTATAAACTGGAAGAAAAAATGAAAAGTTAAAAAAAAAAAATAGCAGATAGTGCATTTCCGACGACATTATACTGGCTTCATTAGCATAACATTTTGGCAAATAATGATCACAAGTATCATATTAGTGCAACTCATATTTAAGACAAGGATTCTAAATTCTTATCTTTAATTGCCGAAGTTTTTCATAACCAAGTTTTCTCCTTTAATTTGAATAGTACGTGGGTCGCTCCGCAAATTAATGCCTCCTATTTTCTTTTTATCGTTTCAGAAGACATCAGAACTGGACTTTGGCGGTGTTTTAGCAAATGTGGAATCTTCCTTCTAATGTTCTGTTAGTTTCAATGTCGTGCGATAGATAGTAAGAACAGGACAGTCTATCAAAATAACGACTGACGTAGAGATACGTACGAAACAGAGGTCTTTTATTTGATTTCTCACTGAAAAATAAATAGGCCCAATTGAGATCGTAGACACTTGCTAAAAGTGTACGGGGAAGATACAGTGGATAGTACAGTGAGCTTGTGGTTAATGCGTTTCAACAGTGGTGAAAATGGTTTTCACGATAAACCATGTCCTAGGTATTGCTGTTTAACTGTTGTCGTAAACGAGTTGAAACGCACTAACCTCAGACTCACTGCGCTCACATGCACTATATTGTCTCCTTTCGTACGCGTCTACGGATGCCAATTGGGCCAATTTGTTGGGCAGTGGGAAATTCCTCTTTCGTACGCACCTCTATGACAGATTCGAATTTGATAGACTGTCCTGCTGTTGCTTTCTATCGCACAATAACCCAGCTAAGAGAACTAGCAGGAAGATAATACATAACCACCGAAGTCCGGTTCTGACGTCGTCTGCATCGACTTTTTTAAAAATAATAATAATAAAGGCCATTACTTTCGGAGCACCCTAAAATCATCGTATATTATTTATATATTCCTGTTAGCAAAGTCGCTTTGAATTCGATTTTTGATTGATTACAACAAATAATTGATAATTCAATGCAGTTTTTAACTATTTCCAAATTACGATGTGCTTTTGCTGTACAGTGTACGTCCTGAAGTGATAGTCCGTAACAGTAAGCGATAAATCATTAAACAACGCGTTTCATAATCAAGTTATTGTAGAAACAATAACTAAACTGAAGTTTATTGCCTTGATGTGACGTCATGGGCGAGTAAAATATATGAAGTTTTGAAATAGCAGTACTGCCAAGTTCTTTTCTACTAATGGCTAAATAATAGTTTACTTCGGGGCTTCAAATTACAAACAAGGGAAAACTTATAGGAAGGAAGAATGTCCTTACGCAACGGAAGTTGAAAATGTTCTGGTTGGGAATTTTATAATTATTCCATGAGAAACATAGCCTTTGGTTTGCTTAGAGTACATATACATCTTAAAGAAAACACATACCTTCGTCAATAAGAACAAGTTCCACTAACGCATTTAATGATATGGTTTCCAAATGCACACAGGAACACAAATCATTTCCATTGCATAGTTCAGAACTAGTCTCTTGTGTGCAGAATGCTGATTTCGGGATGTCTTGATACTGCGAAAGAGGTGGTGATGGTGGAGCAGAAAAGGAAATTCCTCCAAGACGAGCTGCCTCGGGACTCCCTGCACCAGGCTCTAAAAATAGAATATAAAAATGGTCTATTCTTGGGCTTACAGTATTTATTATAAAACAATAAGGATACATGTTTGTCATTGGAACGGATTGTTCAACATTTAGGGCATAAATAAAAATATTTGTAATTTCTACTATTGAATTAATTCTATCCCACGTTCTAATTTTCAAAATTGCTTCTAAACGAAATTTCAATAAATTAATCAGAAATTCAATTCAATTGGCTTTATTTTAAAACAATATCAACCCATTTTATTCCACAATGATTCCAATTCCTCCTCAGTATCAATTTGCCTACAAATTGCAGAACAATTAATATCTAAACTATATACTTTCAAACCCTTGAAAATCTTCAATCTTGTCAGTTCAATAATCAATGATGACTGAAGAACTGTATAAAAAAGCTAAAAAGAGGTTGGTGGTTAAATACAATTAGTGGCTAGAACATTCACCAATATGGTCTTTCTAGGTACTTCACTAACTAGAAATCTTGGCTTTCTCTAATTTTCAAAATGTCTTTTCCTTCATCGCAATATAAAATTACTTTATTTCTCTATAGTTTGGAGCTTTTTATTAAATTCTAATCAACGTTTTTTTAAAAATTAATTGTAATTCCTTTGTACAGCCACTTACAAAAGTTCATAAAGGTTTAATGCATAAGAAATCGAAGCGATTTTCTCCATGGGAATTGTTTCACTGTACGCTTCATAGTTAGACAACCAACATGACAGTACAAATGTGCGCTAAAACATGGCATGCCAGGATATTCCTCTGTTTGGAGGAAGAAAGGATTGGTCCCTGAGCATTATTTAGAAAACAACGAGAGAGATAGAAAAAAATTACATTTACGTTACGTTCTAAGAGATAGGAATTAAAGCAAAGCAAAATAATAATTTGGACATCATGCAGGATTCATCATTATGTTATGCAAAAAAAACTTGTCTTGTTCGAACACTTACAAACACACACATAGAGAGAGAGAGAGAGAGACGGAGAGGGTAAGGATAACTGTTTGTGTTCGTAAATAGAAAAGTAAATCCTAATCCTTAAAAGCCTATTCTTCTCTCTCTCTCTCTCTCTCTCTCTCTCTCTAACGTTTTAGCTTTGGAACGCTCTCTCACACACAAAGAGCGTGAGAGAGCAGTAATAAGTAATAGAAAAAATGAAGATGAAGAGAGAAGAAGAGAAAGAAGCAAAGGCATGAAAAGGAAACCTCAGGAAAGACAGGGAGAGAGAAAGACTAATGAAAAATGTAAGAACTACATTACCATCATGCTAGAGAACACACACACTGTTTACTCTTTTTCTCGCCATTGGTGCCTTGTAAGTTCTCGAACCGGAGATTAATATCTCTTTCCAGCCATTATTTCAAGCGAAAAAAGACACTGCATGGTTAGGAATCGATCCCACGTTTCCCTGTTTGAAGTCTGAGTCGGTAGCTGCTACTCCACAGGATTACTGCATAAATAGTGCTTAATAAATGGAATATATTCTAAGAAAAATAACATGAAAAGTTGATACCTCAGGTCAATGACGAATTCTTAATTGTCTTTGTAGTTCCCATAGATTTTATTTTGCCCTTTGTAAGCAATATTCGTAAATCGCCTACTTCACTATAGTGACTCAGTTGCTTAATTCTACATTCTGAACGATATTTGTATGAGAAGTTATGATTAGATTCTTGTCGATCGTTTTGTAAAAAGAACTTGACTTCAACAGGGTTTGAACTTATGTTGGCTTACTTTAGTACTGAAAAGTGCAGCGTGTTTCCCCTACGTCATCTTGAAAATGAAAGACATATGCGATGAATAACTAAGTTCAGAGATGATCTTTGCAAACAAACAACTTCGTCCTATAGATTGTTTAAACCAAAGTGGACGCCGAAAGAGCCTAGTAGGTTAAGATGTTGAAAAATGCCTTGGAAGGGATCGTGATAAAAAAAAACAACAACATACTAGCATATTCAGCATTAAAAAGGATGGCTCTCCACCAAATTTCAGCTCAAAAGATGCTAACCTAACCTCAAAATAAAGTTTTTTTGTAGTTTCCCTCTCTAAAAATTTTAATTTTGCACCAACATAAATAAAACAATTACCATCTTGTAGAACTTGAAAACATCTTCAAATTTTGAAGAGAAAAAAGTCATCGTAGGTGCAAATACGACCGAGATATCGCTAAACTACCAAAAACACAGTTTAATTTATTTTGAGGTTAGGTTAGCATATTTTGAGCTGAAATTTGGTGAAGAGCCATCCTTTTTGATACTGAATATGGTAGTATGTTTTATCACGATTCCTTCCAAGAAAATTTTCACCATCTTAACCTGCTAGGCTCTTTCGACGTTCACTTTGATTTAAACAATCTATAGGACGAAGTTGGTGCTTTCCAAAGATCAGCTCTGAACTTAGTCTTTCATGGCTTATGTCTTATGTTGGCAATATGGCGTAGGGGAAACGTGCTGGACTTTTCAGTACTAAAGCAAGGAACAGATAGGTTCAAACAACTGAGTTACTGTAGAGAAGTAGACGATTTTACAAATGTTGGTTACAAAGAGCAAAATAAAATCTACGGGAGTTTCAAAGACAATTAAGGATTCATCATTGATCTGAAATATCCACTTTCCCATGTTATTGTTCTTAGAAAGAAATATTATACAATTTATTAAGCATCATTTATGCAGCAAGCCTGTGGAGTAGCAGATACCGATCTCAGACTTTAAACAGGAAGACCTGGAATCGTTTCCCGACCAGGTAGTGTCTTTTTTCGCATGCTCTAATGGCTGGAAACAGAGATTAATCTCCGGTTCGAGAGCTTACGAGGCATCAATGGCGAGAATCAGTAAACAGTGTGTGTGTTCTTTAGCATGATGATAATGTAGTTCTCATATTTTTCGTTGGTCTTTCCTGAGATTTTCTTTTCATGTCTTTGCTTCTTTCTCTTCTTCTCTCCCTCTCTCCCCCTCTCTCTCTTTATCTTCATTTTGTCTATTACTTATTGCTACTCTCTCAGGCACACTCACCCTTTACGTGCGTGTGAGTGTTCCAGAGCTAATACGTTAGATAGAGGGTGAGAGAGGATAAAATTATACGCTTTTTAAAGGATTTACCTTTCTATTTATGAACACAAACAGTTATCCTTACCCTCTCCGTCTCTCTCTCTCTTTTTTTCTCTTCCTCTCTCTCTTTCTTTGTATGTGTGTGTTCGAACAGGACAAGATTTCTTGCATAACATAATGATGAAACCTGCATGATGTCCAAATTATTATTTTCCATTCCTTCGCTCTAATTCCTATCTCTTAGAACTTAACGTGAATGTAATTTCTGCCGAAGTCTCTCGTGGTTCTCTAAATCATGCCCAAGGACTAATCCTTTCTTCCTCCATTTGGAGGAATATCCTGGCATGACATTTTTAGCTTACGTTGTACTGTCATGTTAGTTGTCTAACTATTAGGCGTACAGTGAAACAATTCTAATGAAGGAGTTCTATTTCTGATACATCCTACCTCCATTTACTTTTATAAGTGGCTGTACAAAAATTGTGTTAATGCCGTGTCTAACAGAAATAAGATAGTTATTAAATTCTTCGTTTTATATAAACAGGGTGTTAATGAATGACAGCGGAAAACTTCGGAAGGTGATTACATCAAAACAAGAAATAAATTCCTTTAAAGAAGTTCCGAAACATACCTAGTATCATAGCTACAGGTGTTCCAAGATACGTCGGTATCGTCACAAATGAAGTTTTATGTCTATAAATAATGACGTACGCGGTGTCGGCTTAGGAAATTACAATCTAAGTAATACTTAATATATCCATTGAGAAATGTATATATTTGATGAATTCAGGCTACAGGGAATTTCTATGCTTGCAGTCCTCATGTTGCGAAAACTGTCTATGCGGCACTCACCCAATTGTAAACATTGCTTACATGGTTATATCAGGTTCTAATTCGATTTTGATTTACTAAACTTTATGTTAGTATTTTAAAAGATATTCTGTCATTTGTGAACGTGCTACTATAACTTGGAGCGTCTGTAGTTCCGAAATATGAAGCCTGGAACAAATTCTTTGAAATGTCTTTAAACAAACATTTTTGTTTTGATGTAAATATTTATCCCTCGAAGTGTGTCGGTGTTATCCATTAAAAAACTGTCTAATGACAGCCTGAAATGGCAATCGTCCATTTCTAAAGTTTTGATCGAAAAGGCAAAAACTATCGGTGTTTTTTTTTAAAAAAAATCTACAGGTACCTAACGTAGAATTCCCGACAACAGTAGAATGTAGACGGTCTTTCTTCAGTTCTTTGTTAGTAAATAAGCACATAATTATCGACAAAAGTAGAAACCATTTTCGTTTCCATATTATTTTGGAAGATCTACGTTGCAAGTATCAGACATTCTGAGTTCGGACAATAAATAATTGGAAATATTTTCAAATAATAATGTCAAAATACTTTTTTGAGGAGAGACATGTAGTTAAGAGAAAATGTAGTAAAATTTGGAATATAGGTAATATTTATAAACCTTATCTTTATCGCCTTTATATATTTATCTTTGAACAACTGTAACTTCGTAACTATATCTTTATTATTAAGTAAAAGAAGTTGCATTCGTATTTTAAAAACCGCCAGGTTTTTAAGCCCCACCCTGTATAAGTATTATTTTGTGGTTTACTGATAAGGCGATCACAGTTCTGGGGAATAAAGATTGATTAAATTGTTAACCTTACAGTTTTAATGATTTTTCATGGATAAAAAGAAAAGCCACTAACAATAAGAGATTCGCCATCGGCTTTTTGAAACAAATATATCTTTAAACGGCCCTACGTAGCGTTCTGCACAAATTTCAACAGATAATCTCTTTTCATTTCCATGTTACTAGACAAGCAAATGCTTTAGTGTAGGTCCATTTGTCATGAAATATAATTTCGTGTATTTGTTTATTATTATTTTTACTTCTTCTTTTTTTCTTTTTTTTTAAAAGCAAACTATCACTTGATGTTTTTAGTATATACTTTGAACACTAGAAAAAAATAGGGTTATTTTTTTCTTAACATTCTGATAACCTAGAATCTAAGATAGCCACCGTGACTTTTGATACGGGTCAATATCTACAGATTAGCTTTTTATTATACATTTATTTTATTTTCCTTATAATTGGATGATTCATATACAAGCCTAAGGCTTGTGTGTAAATACTGAAATGACATGATAGTTATGAAAAGTAAACACTTGCCGAGACCAGAACCCGGGATCTCGGTAATCCAATCTACTGATATGGCTTAGATATTGAGCTCGAATTGCATTTATCAGTTTGGATTCTATGTATACTATACATACACGAACATACCTAATATATCTTATTAAATTTCATTTATTTTTATATATACGAAATTTTATTTATTTCTAGTATTTCCTTTCATTGCATTTTATTCCTTGCAGCGAAGGTATTGAACAGCAATAGCAATGTCCTAACCCGTCAAATGATATGAACCGAAATAGCTGAAACTTCAGTAACAAGAAGTTAAAATTTGTAGATTTTGGAATTTGTTTTATCTGTCAAGTAAAAAGTAAACAAACAGATTACACAAACTTCGTGGTTCAACTATCCTTCAGTGGAGAAAGTAATTGCAAACACTGATGCTCGACGCTTTTATGGATAAACTTTTATGGATAGATCTCGTATGTTATTTGTCTTGCTGTTTTCCGCTATTTCCTCAATCCTCTGCGTCACATATTCTCGTTTTATGTTTCTGAACCCAAGTGTGGCGTTTTGTTTCGCTTTACTGTAGTTGTTAGTATTTGCTTCGCTATTACTACTGAGCCATCGTTGCCTTGCTTGTTTTCGTCCCTCATGAAGCTTAAAGCATTCTTCATCAAACCAAGGTTTGCCTTTCTGTTGTTTCTTCTCACCTACACGTTCTTTCGCTGCAGCTCTTAATTGTTTTAAGAATAGGCAACAGGCAACTCCCAACTAAACATGTTCAGTTCGCACAATTAGTGTCTGACATGGAAATTCTTGAGATGGTGGAAATTTAACTGGTTGACGCAAATCATTGCTTTACTTTGAATATGAATGGTACTGAACGGTCATACATGATTTTGCTAATATCAAAGGGTTTCCTATACCCGACCGCTCACGATACAAACCATACTTAAAGCAACTGATTTCGTACAACATCCTTGACGTGCACTTTACCAGGCCTCCAGACAAACCAAACCAGAAGAAATTCTGTCTACGAAAGCTTAGGGTACATTGTTAGCAGTTGTTCTGTCCACAAGAGACGTAAAAGAAGATATGAAAATACTTTTGAAAGCTGCCAAAATAATAACAAGAGACATTGAATGTGCTGCAATTTGGAAATTTCAGAGAAAGTTTGATGATTACAAACCACCTATCTTGGTAGAACTCTTCTGTAAGCACACTATCAAGGGTTTTCAACAGGTGAAAACAACCCACAGGGCCGAATCTATTGACCAAAGTGCAACTTCATTGGCACAACATAGTGTGAATGCATACAAATCTAATCGGCAGGTTAGACTACCTACAAAACGAAACAAGCAAATACAGGTTTCAAAGACCACACTGAAACACCCTTAAGTGTAGAATTAGCTCCAGATATACATGATCCAAAGCAATTGTCGAGAAACTGGGCTTACCACACTTCTGTTTACCGTAGATAAAGGCCATGGAAATTGATATTGCCATCGCAAATGCTGATGTTGAACGAATGATACCCATGGGAGGACTGTATCTTCCACCTTGGATGGTCCGGAACAATTTTGTTTTGTTTGCACTGGACAACATCGACTTCCTTGAATCTACATCTTGTGGTATGAACACACTACATTTACTGTCATCGCTGTGTATCATTAGAAACAGGCAAGCCCTTGCCAGTACTACGTAAGATTGATCGATCAAGGTCTATATCATTAGAATTACGCATTCCATGTGACATATTATCGTATGAAAAACAGGTAACGACAAACGTAAACTATGTCATCAAACTGAATTCCCGTAAGTGTAACACAAAGTTAAATTGCAAAAATAAAAAATAAATACATAAAAAATAAAAGTAAATAAATAAATAAAACTTTAATAAAATGTTTTTGATGACTTTTTTATTTCTTTAGTTGAGATAATTATTTCTGCATAACAGCAGCTAGTTTTGACGCCATCTTGGATTTTAAGCAATTATAATGTATGAAAAAATGCAACCCTATTTTTTTTTAAAGCTTGTCATAACTTATTTTGAAATCAAGTGAGTTTTTGCTTTTACCAAGAAAATGACAGGAAATGACAAATGAGCCTACACTACTTGTCGATGTAGCTAGAAAACACTTTGTCAGCCAGAGAGGCTGCACATTTTTATGTTCCTAGCAAGCTCCAAGTATCAAAGAATTCAGAACAGGAAAATACCTGTCATAAATCAGTGCCGGATCTAGAGAGGACCAAAGGGGCAAGCGCCCTGAGCGGCACATTTAGGGGGCGGCAAACAGCTAAAAGTAAAAGATAAAAAAGCTCTTAAAAGGTGGGGGGGGGGGGAAATCGCCTATTACAATGAAATTGACCTAAACAAGTTCAAAATTTCAATACCGGCGCGCTAAGACATTCTTTTACATTATTCCATACAACCTACCTTCATCTTTAAAATTCAAAACCGTGATTCAAGTCAGTTAGGCAGGACTACTGTCTTACTGGAACTTGCAATAGCGATGCACGACAGGCTCCAGCGATGATAACAAAAGGACACTACTTGATGCGAGACAATGTTGTGACCGTCGCGTCGGCCGGTCGTGTTGTTTGGCTATAAACTATGGAAATGGCCGCAAGAGGGCGGTGGAGGGCGGCAAAATTTAACTTTGCTCCATAGGAAAATGTATAGATGAGACACTGACATGAATAACAGTTTCGTGATTTAATTCTAATGACGAAGTCTACATAGTTTGAGACGAGAGTGTAGCAGTTAATTATTGCTTAGGATAATATCGTAGTCAAAGTTGGAATACTAGTAATTGCTATAAATAATTAAACATGTGTCAAGATGCATAGTCCTTGGAGCCTCCTGAACAAATATCCCTCGGAGAACCCACATCTAATAAATGGTAAGAAGATATACCTGCGCTTTTCCATTCATTCAGATATTCTATGAAATATATAGGTAAAATCAACCGAAGTTTCCGTGCACGTTAGAATGAATACCACTGTTGTAATTTACTTAAGTTAAAGACTTAAAAGAAGTACTTACGACTGTATGTTCTGTAGTCATGTCCTTCATAGAATGTATTTGTATCAAATTTCACAAATCCAAATGGAAGGTATAACTTAACATCCGGTGTTGCTTGTGTAATCGAAGTGATGTTTATCATGCTTATTGATGGAAGACTTTGAAGTTGAGATACACAGAATGAGTCAGGTTTAGTATTAGAGGCACAGTCACCATCCAGTGGGTTTAACAGCTGTAGGTTTAAAAAGTAATAAAATTAAGCACTGAAGATTTTTGAATTTTTGAATTTATTTTAAGGCCTTTAGGCAACTATGGCTCAGGCCACTGCAGATTTGGAAAAAGTCATTAAGTACAAATGAAGATATGAATTGAAGAACATCCCAAGTCCGCTTTTTTCGTATTGGCATTTTTTGTGTTCGTCGGTATCTATGTTCCAAGGGCTATCCACTTACATACATATTACACCCTACTCCCACCACAGAATCCTCATGAAAAATATACTCCGGTGGACTTGGGATGTTTTTTAATTCAGGTCTTCAAATAGCATTTAATTGATTGAAAGAAGAATCAAGAAATGTCCAACAAAATAATAAACCTTTATACTTGGCTAACGTATAAAAATTCGTACAAATTATTCAACGAAATGTATTAAATATCAAGACACACTTCATCATATTACTAACGATTTGGTCGACGTCAAATATATATTAAACCATGCTAAAATGCAATGGAACATCAACTTCTGAACTATTAAACCAAGTTAGTAACCGGAGAAATATTGACTATCTTTACATAACAGGGATAAGGCAGATGAAATGTCCCGCGATTGTAATGATGACATTACGATTATGTAAATATTGTACAGAAAAGAAGTTACGAATAAGAAATTGCAAGTTTAGACAGGCAGAGGATTCTTAGAGAATTAGTTGATACACATTTCTACTACACTTCTCTTCCACACTAGAGGCTGGTCTTTATCTCTAAAACCAATTAAGTTACTATGTTCAAGTTTGTTCTAGTTGGTCGTTGTAACTGTTTCTGTTCCAAGTCTTATTCGCAAAATATTCAAATTTTGGATTGGATCCATTATTTTCTTCTAGAGGTTTGAACGTACAATTGAAGTAGATTTATTAATTGCTCATTGATATGCCTAACCATTGATGCAATATTAAATCATTGCTTGATGTGGGTTTGTCTTCACCGAACATATATGCCTACTACGCTCATTAGTTACAAGAAGCTTAATGCAGTCCGGTCACAAGGGTTCGGCAAACTAATTTCAAAATGTAATGCAGTATGTCGAACCTTCCATTTTGAAACCTATTACGCCTTTTTTATTTAACTTAACTGAAGGAACTTTACAGCAATTAAATATGAGCACAACATAATATCATGGCGTCAGCTCCGAGATTTTTGTTTTGTATCTATAAAGTTCACCTGGCATTCATCATTCTTATCACGAAAATCTTCATAATACCCAACCGTATTTGCTGTTATTGTTTTTATGGTGAAGTTGTCAGAACATTAGACACAGGAGCTGTATCTCTCTTGAAAGTACCGGGGAATTGCCACTGAACTACAGTAATAGCATACTTTCTACAGATTGAAACTAGCCGTTATTGTTGATAACACTTCAATATCTTAATATGCGTCTTGCAATTGCTTTCGAAAGTGACACTGATATCAGGTTTCAAATTACGGTGACATTTGCAGTGTGTTGAATTGTAAGACCGCTCGTCCATTAGATCCGTAGTCGTACGACCTCTGGGCTCGTCCATTGGAAGCGATTGCATTAAATGCGGCTAAGCGTTCAATTGATATATGCACTCCAGTTGTTCGATACGTTTTTTTTTTTTTTTTTTTTTTTTTTTTGAAATTCATGTTTGGAAAGAAGTTATCTCAAGAGAAAACGATAGGAGTTCTGGATGAACCCAATACTATCGAAAAAGACAAAAATAAAAAATATTTGCTGAAGAACTCCGCCAAATTGTTTGACTACTACAGGATAAGTACCAGTGGAAAATGGTCACATGCCACAAGGTCTAGCCCAGTCATGTCAGAAATATTAAGGGTGAGCATAGTGTTTACTTCAAGTACTTTCATAATGACATGGAAATTTATCTGAAAATAAGCCTGCATCAACAGAACTCTACCACTGAAGTACCCAGAAGGACGCAAAATCAAATTTGCCAAGTACAATAATACAGTTCATTCCAAGTATCTACTCTCAGTTTAATATAAACTTGAAAAGTGACAGTTTCACCACTAATGACCAAGAAATAGAAGATATTGATGCCGAGCTGGATTTTAAAAGTAAGGTCAGTTTCAGCAGGCTTATGTCCTGAACTGAATGGTTCAATGGAAAATGGGCACATGCCATATCCCAATGATAACTTGCTATTTACTTCAGAGAGACCGCTTGTATCAACTAGCTAGCGTCTCCTCCCGTAGTGACTGTGCCTATGGTATCCATTTTAGTGCCAAAGAGCATATGCTACATGTACAGTCATTACGGAATGAGACAATAGATGATAAAAAACTGTCTATTTCAAGTAAAAATTCAGTTTTCATTGGGATGTGGCATGTGCCCTTTCCCACTGGGACTAACAAATGTTTTGTGTTCTTTCATATTAAGCCTACTGTGTATTGATGTACTCTTTAAATAAGACAGTTTCATTTCTGAGCAATGTAAACCATAAGATAATGGGTTTCTACGTAAAAAAATAAACTGTTTGTTTTTCGGAATACATTTCAGCTTGATTTTGTTTTTACAAACCATGGAATAATAGTATTTTTTATACTTTCATGTAGCTAGGATTTGAATGCAGTTCAGAAGGACCTTCCACTTGCTGAGAATGCTGCAGATAAAAAAAATTTTTTGAATAGTACTTTACCAGAACAAGCATTCCTATGAAAATACCTTTCCTGTAAAAACAATATTTTTTGTCATGTACCCTTATTTCACTGGGCCATTCAATTCTACTAGCAATGTGATAAAACTTGAGAAAATATCATGTATCTACACGTTCCTAATGATAAGGAAAGGACAATTTAATTTCATACTTTCAAATACGGAAGTTAGCTCCTCTAACCCTAGCAGCTCCAGCACTTAAGTCTTCATTGTTTACGAGGTGGTGTTGGTGATAATAAGAAAATCAGTGGTGGCGTACGACCTTCTGGGGCCCCGGGGCAAGTGAACTTGATTGACGCTTGTTCGCGCACACTGCTACTGTTTTATTTCGAATATTTTATTTTCCGCATTCCGAACCACGACGGAAAGCTGGGAGCTCAATGGGGCTCACTTGTTGAGACAGATATCTTTTCGCTCAATCGTCTTAACCTCTACATTAGAACTGCTATTGATATTGTGGAAAGTCATGCTTATCAGCAACTACAGTCAGTCAGTGAAGTCCTGAAACGGCATAGCTATTGCTTCACCAACCGCTATTAATTAAGCTTAACATGCGATTATTCACTTATGTCGGCGATCTGCAGGGACCCTTCGGCAGGTGTGGTCCGGGGGAGGACACCGCTAGCCCTTGTACTGTTCTTAAATAAAAGTTGTTCATCATTATTATTTTTAAATATAACTTGTATATAATGTAAACTATAGATGGTCGAATTGCAAATTGAATTTTATTTATTAATCTTTGAAACATGATATAGACATCTTATAGTAGCACATATCAAATTCCCATGATAAATAGGTTATATGTTCGATATACATAATTTGCCAAATACTTCTTCCGCATTATCATTCTTTATTTTCACATATTTTTGAAGGTCTCTCAAAGATATTCACAACATGTACGCACAGAAAAATAGTTTCATTAAAAATAAGTGGTTAAACAAGTTGTTGTAATTGACTACTAGCATGTAGTCTCTCCTAATCAAATGTGAATAATAAATCCAATCACAGGATATCTAGACTCTTTATTATCTTTAATTGATGCGGTTTGACATTTGAAGCAAACAAAACTTTCGTTGCATCTGAAATAAACAAACTCTTGTATTGTGGTACCAAGTGGATATTATATTGTTTCCAAACGAGGAACTGATTTTACACGCATGCATAACAAGGCAGCTGACGATAGAATAATGGACACAGAAATAGCCTGCATGACTTGCGATTATGCGAGGAAATCTGCTTGGACGATGGATACTTATGTGAAGCAACTGGAACATGTTAGAAAACTGGAAATGTAGACTCTTTATTCTTTTAAATAGACGCGGCTTGACATTTCAAGCAAACAAAAACTTCAAAAAAGCAAAAGTGAAAAACTACAAAGTAACTGCAAAAGAACCAACTTTGACCGTTATAATTAGTTCTTGATGTTATGTTTGATGATGATCAATATGATAACATTAAATGTGTGAAGATATTTACGCATATTTAAATTAGGTTATGTAAATTTTATTTTTTGTTTATATTTGTGGTCTACACACAGCAGCACTTTTCTTTTTTTTTAAAAAAGAAAGACTTGACACTGAGAGTTTATTGCTTTTATACAATCGGGTTATTTTTTGCCGAATAATACCAAGGATTATTGTTTTTATACACTGATATAAGTTTAAAGAAATTGCTTAAAGGATTTTAGGAAGAATGGCACATTAATGTATATTCTATCATAAATTAGTGTGTCTTCGTTACGAGTAGCAGAAGAACGATTCGAGCAATATTACTCTTTCAGGAGCTGAACGTTCTAGTTCACGCACACCCACGAGACGGGGACTCGTTTCGTAATTTGACAAAATCTTACTCATTTTAATTACTATTCCCAGTCGTTTTGCTTACTTTCCTAGTCATATTTGAATAATCATTCGCACTCAGATATCCACATATATTGAGTATTTATTTAGTCCAATAAAATTACAACATGCCATTCTAAAACTTGAAACAAAATTAATCGGTGTTTAAACCAGTTGATGATTTATTCAAACATAACTGAATTTCTCTCGATTTTGACTAACCATTTTTCTGTATGTATAAACAAGACTTCTTGATGTAAAAGATGTGACTCCAAAACATACAATCGTAAATTCGTTATCTTTGATCTCGCGAACAATATAAACAACTATTCTTTACTCAAAATAACCGCGCAGCGCAAACATTAGTAGAATTCTGCAACCACTGTTGCCAACAATTAAATGCATTTAAATATATATAAAAATATGACATCACTGCAGCCCTCTTCCCTTACACCACCCCTGAACAAAATAGTATAATCGTTATTCCTTATTTCTTAGTTATTACTTTTAATTAAATTTGTTTATCCTATTTCTAAGACTCGAAATCTGACGAAAGCAAAAATAACAGTAAACACTTCGCGCGCATTCATTTTGCTCTGTTACCACTTAAAGTGCAGCGGTTTGGATACTCGAATCTGATAGAAAACATAGTTCTACTTACTATGCAAAATTAAATCCCATTTACTTATTACATTTCCTTATGATTGACACATATTAATAAACTAGACCTCGGTGAATTAATAGTCTATCAACTTACTGAATGTGTACAATTTATTCTCAATTTTGAGAATCTTACCTTTCTTAGTTCCTGAGGACCTCCATTCTCAAAATTCAATTTTGATAAAATTATCTTCATTTTTAAGTAAACTTTGTTGGAAAACTTTAGAGCAGAAATATGTATTCCTTTTCGAGAGTCTTCTACAGATAAAAAAATTGTCTTCAACTTGTAATCCAAGGTTAAAAGATATAGAAACGATCAAGTTATTCTTTTTTTCAAAATGCATTCTTCTCTTACGCTGTGTTTGATATAATTCGACCTAGTATGCACTCACATTCTGAACTTACAATTTTAGTAACGATCTATTGATACTTACAACACCTATAGGATACTCGTTGTCGTATGAAGGCGTATCCTTTACAGATGGCACTTCAGCTCCTTGATATCTCAAAACTGCTGCTTGAGTTGGCCTAGCCTTTGCACAGACTACCAATCCTTTCACCTGTATCCAATAGCTGTCCACTTTCTCCGTCGCCTGAATCACAAAATCATATCGTTCACCTAAAATTAGACATGTGTTATTTTAATGGTAATTTTGGGATATCATATAAGTGTATAGTTCCTAATAATATAAGCTGTAATAATACGCACTTCTTGTACACCTTTCGTACAAATCGTCTCTGAAAGTATAGTACATACGAGTATATTCTAGGAAATGGTATTTCATAAATAAATCGTTTTTATTAACTAAACTATTGATATATATATATATACAGATGCTTATCAGAATAATGGAAACACCTGTAGTTGGCAACACGTCAGATGTATGGGTTGGCAGTGGTGTCGTGGCGACCGCAGCGCCGGACTGCTGGTGGTGGTGTGTTAGGTCGGTCTCCATACTACGTCAGGCGTCGTGGAACAGGAGTGTGCAGTGGCTGCAGCAGACGGAGGTAGTGTAAAATGGGAGACCTCTCAGAGTTTCAAAGAGGGCAAATTGTTGGTGCGCGGTTATGTGGAGTGAGTGTGACGGCAGTGGCTAGTGTGTTAGGTGTGTCGCCAGGGACAGTGTCGAAGGAGATGACGGCCTGCACAACACACGGGAAAACGACATCGGGGAAGCGGAACAGTGGGCGGAAGAAAAGCATCATTGACAGGGCACGCCGGGTATTAAAGCGCATTGTCACGCGGAACCGTCGTGCCACTGCGGCGCAAGTGACGGAGGAACTCAATCAGCACCTCCCCCAACCTGTTTCGACAATCACAGTCCGCCGCGAATTACATGACATGAACTTACGGGGTCGTGTTGCACGGGCCAAACCTCTCATCAGGGACCAGAACGCTTTAGCACGCCGCAAATAGTGCCGCGACCATGCAACTTGGACCGTTAACGACTGGAAACGTGTGGTATGGTCGGATGAGTCACCATTCACCCTATTCCAAACCACGGGCCGTGTTTATGTGTGGAGAACGCCCAAAGAAGCGTATGATCTGCAGTGTCTCCGCCCAACTGTGAAACATGGCGGCGGCACGGTGATGCTGTGGGCCGCAATATCATGGTTTTCATTGGGTCCTGTGGTCACACTTCGCGGACGCATCACTGCCAACGATTATGTCGCAATTTTAGGAGACCACTTGCATCCTATGGTCCGGACGTTGTTCCCGGACAATGACGCCATATTCCAGGATGATAATGCACCCATTCACACAGCTGGAGTTGTTGCAGCGTGGTTTGAGGAACATCGGGATGAAGTTCAACACTTCCCTGGCCCGCCCAATCCCCAGATCTCAACATAATTGAACATCTGTGGTCCATCTTGGAAACACGACTCCGGCGACGATTTCCACCTCCATCCTCTCTCACAGAACTGGTCGATGCCCTGCACGAGGAATTGTGTAATATTCCACTTGCTACCATTCACGACCTCTATGCCTCCATCCCACGTCGCATCAAGGCTGTTCTGAAGGCGAAAGGTGGCCCGACACCATATTAATCTGGTAAGTTGCACTTTCGTTCAGGTGTTTCCATTATTCTGATAAGCATCTGTATATATATCTATACAGGGTAAGTCAAAATGATGGACCCGATTTCATAAATTTATTTTGTGAAATATAATGAACATATCTTAATGTGAGCAACGCGCAAGGAAAGGCAAATATTCAAAGTTTAATTGAGTTTAGTTTATGTCCCGCGTGGTTGCATTGTCTACCGCTACGCGGCGCTGGAAGCAGTTAACGAAAATGACGCTGACTGGAGAGCAGAAATCGTTCTGTGTGCTGGATTACCATGTAAACAACTCTGTGATGAGTGTTCAACGGCATTTCCGTACCAAGTATGGCAGAGACCCACCTACTGGAAAAACCATTCGTACGTGGTATGAAAAATTCAGAGATACGGGCTGCATCTGTAAGCGAAAATCGACTGGCCGTCCTTCAGCTGAGGAAGAGACAGTAGAACGTGTTAGCGCCAGTTTTGTGCGGAGTCCACAGAAGTCTACCTACCGGGCAACGGGGAACTTGAAATGCCACAGAAAACTGTATGGCGAATTCTGCGGAAACGTTTACAAATGAAATCCTATCGCTTGCAACTGCTACAAGCCTTAAGAGACACTGATTATGCTGCTCGAGCGTCTTTCTGTGCTGATTTTCTCACGTTAATGGAAGAGGATGGGTTCGCCGAAAGGTTACGTTACAGTGATGAAGCGGTGTTTCACCTTTCTGGGAATGTGAATAGACACAACGTAAGGATCTGGGGAACTGATAATCCCCACGCAGTTGTGGAACACCAAAGCGATTCACCCAAAGTGGATGTGTTTTGTGCCATTTCCCCTGAAAAGATTTATGGGCCCTT